>JBBBDQ010016074.1:0-53591 GCA_037127315.1 Ascarosepion bandense | reverse complement strand
GTACATCATACAGTCGATTACACAGTACATTACACATAATTACTTACGACACTACATTATACATTCGATTACAATAGTACATTACACATAATTATTGATGACACAGTACATCATACAGTCGATTACACAGTACATTACACATAATTATTGATGACACTACATTATACATTCGATTACACAGTACATTACACATAATTATTGATGACACAGTACATCATACAGTCGATTACACAGTACATTACACATAATTATTGATGACACTACATTATACATTCGATTACACAGTACATTACACATAATTATTGATGACACTACATTATACATTCGATTACACAGCACATTACGAAGACATAATTATTGATGAGACAGCACATCATACAGTCGATTACAAGTACATTACACATAATTATTGATGACACTACATTATACATTCGATTACACAGTACATTACACATACTGCTGATGAGACAGCATCATACAGTTGATTACAAAGTAAGGACACATAATTATTGATGACACTACATTATACATTCGATTACACAGTACATTACACATAATTATTGATGAGACAGTACATCATCATACAGTCGATTACAAAGTACATTACACATAATTATTGATGACACTACATTATACATTCGATTACAATAGTATTGATACATGCACATAGATCATTAGATGATACAGTACATCATACAGTCGATTACACAGTATATTACACACAATTATTGATGATACAGTACATCATACAGTCGATTACACAGTACATTACACATAACGTATTGATGATGGTAGCATCATACAGTCGATTACACAGTAACATTACACATTTATTGATGATACAGTACAATCATACAGTCGATTACACAGTACATTACACATACCTATTGATACAGTACATCATACAGTCGATTACACAGTACATTACACATAATTATTGATGACACAGTACATCATACAGTCGATTACACAGTACATTACACATAATTATTGATGATACAGTACATCATACAGTCGATTACACAGCACATTACATTATTAAATTATTGATTAATACAGCACATCATACAGCTTTATCATTAATAGTAATATTGCACATAAATTACTAATGGATGCCACATGTATTTATGCCAGTTGATTACACAAAGTACATTACACATAATTATTGATGATTAATTACATTTTGCTAATGATTACACAGTATTAATACACATAATTAATGACGGCACTACTATACAGTCGATTACACATACATTACACATAATTATTGATGACACCAAGTTATCATACATTCGATTACACAGTACATTACACATAATTATTGATGATACAGTACATCATACAGTCGATTACACAGTGTACGTATACACAATTATTGATGATACAGTACATTATACAGTCGATTACACAGTACATTATTACGATAATTATTGATGATACAGTACATCATGTATAGTCGATTACACAGTACATTACACATAACGATGGATGATACAGTACATCATACAGTCGATTACACAGTGCACATTACACAATTATTGATGACACAGTACATCATACAGTCAATTACACAGTACATTACACATAATTATTGATGATACAGCACATCATACAGTCGATTACACAGTATATTACACATAATTATTGATGATACAGCACATCATACAGTCGATTACACAGTACATTATACGATAATTATTGATGATGGTGTACATCATGAAGGTCGATTACAACAGTACACATGCATATAATTATTGATGACACAGTACATCATACAGTCGATTACACAGTACATTACACATAATATTGATGACACAGCACATCATACAGTCGATTACACAGTACATTACACATAATATAATTATTGATGATGCTGCATACCCCATACAGTCGGATTACAACAGTACACACATAAATAATTAATAGATGACACAGCACATCATACAGTCAATTACACAGTACATTACACATAATTATTGATGATACAGTATACTCTATACAGTCGATTACACAGTACATTACACATAATTATTGATGATACAGTACATCATCATACAGTCAATTACACAGTACATATTATAATTATTGATGATACAGTACATCATACAGTCGATTACACAGTACATTACATAATTATTGATGATACAGTACATCATACAGTCAATTACACAGTACATTACACATAATTATTGATGCATACAGTACATCATACAATGATTACAACAGTACATTACACATAATTATTGATGATACAGTACATCATAGCTAGTGTCGATTACAACAGTACATTACACAATTATTGGATGATGTCAGGCACATCATACAGTCGATTACACAGTACATTACACATAATTATTGATGACACAGTACATCATACAGTCGATTACATTATTATCATATTATTACAATTATTGATGAATATTGTACATCATACAGTCGATTACACAGTACATTACACATAATTATTGATGACACAGTACATCATAAAGGTGTCGATTACACAGTACATTACACATAATTATTGATGATACAGTACATCATACAGTCGATTACACAGTACACATAATTATTGATGACACAGTACATCATACAGTCGATTACACAGTACATTACACATAATTATTGATGATACACATCATACAGTCGATTACACAGTACATTACAATATTGCAGAATTATTGACGATACAGCATGCATCATACAGTCGATTATATTGAAAGGCGACACACATAATTATTGATGATACAGCACATCATACAGTCAATTACACAGTACATTACACATAATTATTGATGATACAGTACAATTACAGTCGATTACGGCTGCATATTGACATTACAATTATTGATGATACAGTACATCATACAGCTGATTACACAGTACATTACACATAATTATTGATGGATACAGTACATCATACAGTCGATTATTATACATTACACATAATTATTGATGATACAGTACACATCATACAGTCAATTACACAGTACAATACACATAAATTATTGACGATACAGTACATCATACAGTCAATTACACAGTACATTACACATAATTATTGATGACACAGCACATCATACAGTCGATTACACAGTATTTATACATAATTATTGATGATGTTGTACATCATACAGTCGATTACACAGTATATTACACATAATTATTGATGACACAGTACATCATACAGTCAATTACACAGTACATTACACATAATTATTGATGATACAGTACATCATACAGTCGATTACACAGTACATTACACATAATTATTGATGATATTAAGTACATCATACAGTTGACGTTATTGCCATTACACATAATTATTGATGATACAGTACATCTACACAGTCGATGACACAGCAAGACAATATGAAGACAATTATTGATGACATAGTACATTATACAGTCGATTACACAGTACATTACACATAATTATTGATGACACAAAGCATCATACAGTCGATTACACAGTACATTACACACAATTACTTGATATAGTACATCATACAGTCGATTACACAGCATATTACACACAATTATTGATGATACAGTACATCATACAGTCGATTACACAGTATATTACACATAATTATTGATGATACACACATTATACAGTCGATTACACAGTACATTACACATAATTATTGATGATACAGTACATCATACAGTCAATTACACAGTACATTACACATAATTATTGATGACACAGTACATCATGCTGGTCGATTGTGCACATTACACACAATTATTGATGATACAGTACATCATACAGTCGATTACAGCACATTACACATAATTATTGATGACACAGTACATTATACAGTCGATTACACAGTACATTACACATACCATTGATGATACAGTACATCATACAGTCGATTACACAGTACATTACACAATTATTGATGATACAGTACACCTACACAGTTTATCATGCATGGTGCACATTACACATAATTACTATTGATGATACAGTACATCATACAGTCGATTACACAGTACATTACACATAATTATTGATGACACAGTACATTATACAGTCGATTACACAGTACATTACACATAATTATTGATGATACATAGTACATCATACAAAGTCGATTACACAGTACATTACATACAATTATTGATGACACAGTACATTATACAGTCGATTACACAGTACATTACACATAATTATTGATGATACAGTACATCATACTGTCGATTACACAGTATATTACACATGCTAATTATTAATGACAGTACATTATACAGTCGATTACACAGTACATTACACATAATATTGATGATACAGTACATCATACAGTCGATTACACAGTACATTACACATAATTAATGATACAGTATTAACGGCGGCTATCGGATTACACAGTAATAATAAGCATTATGAATTATTGATGATACAGTACATCATACAGTCGATTACACAGTACATTACACATAATTATTGATGATACAGTACATCATACAGTCGATTACACAGTACATTACACATAATTATTGATGACAGCACATTATATGTCGATTACACAGTACATTACACATAATTAATAATAGATACAGTACATCATACAGTCGATTGTCAGTATATTTACACATAATTATTGATGACACAGTACATTATACAGTCGATTACACAGTACATTACACATATCATTGATGATACAGTACATCATTATTGAGTCGATTACACAGTACATTACACATAATTATTGATGACACACATTATACAGTCGATTACACAGTACATTACACATAATTGATGATACAGTACATCATACAGTCGATTACACAGTACATTACACATAATTATTATTGATACAGTACATCATACAGTCGATTACAGAAGAAAAGGCATTACACATAATTATTGATGACACAGTACATTATACAGTCGATTATGACAGTATTATCATACATAATTATTGATGTGATACAGTACATCATACAGTCGATTACACAGTACATTACATTACAATTATTGATGATACAGTACATCATACAGTCGATTACAATATGTATTATTTATGATAATAATTATTGATGATACAGTACATCATACAGTCGATTTACACAGTACATTACACATAATTATTGATGACAATAGCACATTACATAGCGATTACACAAAGTATGATTACGAATACAGAATTATTGATGATACAGTACATCATACAGTCGATTACACAGTATATTACATTACAATTATTGATGACAGTACATTATACAGTCGATTACACAGTACATTACACATAATTTATTGATGATACAGTACATCATACAGTTTATCATACGGTGCACATTACATGATAATTATTGATGATACAGTACATCATACAGTCGATTACACAGTACATTACACATAATTATTGATGACACAGTACATCATAGCTAGTCGATTACGGTCAGGTACATTACACATAATTATTGATGATACAGTACATCATACAGTCGATTACACAGTACATTACGTACAATTATTGATGACACAGTACATTATACAGTCGATTTATTATTGTACATTACACATAATTATTGATGATAAGCAGTACATCATACAGTCGATTTACACAGTACATTACTCAGAATTATTGATGATACAGCACATCATACAGTCGATTACACAGATATTACACATAATTATTGATGACACAGTACATTATACAGTCGATTACACAGTACACACACATAATTATTGATGATACAGCATAATATACAGTCGATTACAATATATATTACACATAATTATTGATGACACAGTACATTATACAGTCGATTACACAGTACATTACACATAATTATTGATGACACAGTACATCATACAGTCGATTACACAGTACATTACACATAATTGCTGATGACACAGTACATCATACAGTCGATTACAATATATTACACATAATTATTGATGACACAGTAGTACATTATACAGTCGATTATATTGTGCATATTACACATAATTATTGATGATACAGCACATCATACAGTCGATTACACAGTATATTACACATAATTATTGATGACACAGTACATTATACAGTCGATTACACAGTACATTAAGCATGATGTAATTATTGATGACACAGCATGATCATACAGTCGATTATTACGCATTACACACTATTGATGATGTTGTAGCACATCATACAGTCGGATTACACAGTACATTACACAATTATTGATGATGCACAGCACATTATACAGTCGATTACACAGGTATAATACACAATTATTGATGATACAGTACATCATACAGTCGATTACACAGTATATTACACATAATTATTCATGACACAGTACATTATAAGTGCTGAGTCGATTATTAATAGCATTACACACTATTGATGATACAGCACATCATACAGTCGATTACACAGCACATTACACATAATTATTGATGACACATCATGCTGTCGATTACACAGTACATTACACATAATTATTGATGATACAGTACATCATACAGTCGATTACGGCCAGCACATTACACATAATTATTGATGACACAGCACATTATACAGTCGATTACACAGTACATTACACATAATTATTGATGACAGGCACATCATACAGTCGATTACAACAGTACATTACACATACCGTTGATGACACAGCATATTACAGTCGACACAACAGTACATTACACATAATATTGATGATACAGTACATCATACAGTCGATTACACAGGTACATTACACACATCATTGATGATACAGTACACCATACAGTCGATTACACAGTACATTACACATAATTATTGATGACACAGTACATTATACAGTCGATTACACAGTACATTACACATAATCATTGATGATACAGTACATCATACAGTCGATTACACGTGCGCATATTACACATAATTATTGATGATACAGTACATCATACAGTCGATTACACAGTAATACACATAATTATTGATGATACAGTACATCATAAGGTCAATTACACAGTACATTTACACATAATTATTACCGATACAGTACATCATACAGTCGATTACACAGTACATTACACATAATTATTGATGATACAGTACATCATACAGTCGATTACACAGTACATTACACATAATGGCTGATGATACAGCACATCATACAGTCAATTACATTAGTATTATTACACATAATTATTGATGATACAGTACATCATACAGTCGATTACACAGTACATTACACATACTTATTGATGATAGCACATCATACAGTCGATTACACAGTACATTACAATATGTAATTACGATGATACACATCATACAGTCGATTACACAGTACATTACACATAATTATTGATGACACAGTACATCATACAGTCGATTACAACAGTACATTACACATAATTACTACGATACAGCACATCATACAGTCGATTACACAGCACATTACACATAATTATTGATGATACAGTACATCATACATGATTACACAGTACATTACACATAATTATTGATGATACAGCACATCATACAGTCGATTACACAGTACATTACACAATTATTGATGACAACAGCACATTATACAGTCGATTACACAGTACATTACACATAATTATTGATGGATGGTAACAGTACATCATACAGTCAATTACACAGTACATTACACATAATTATTGATGATACAGTACATCATACAGTCGATTACACAGTACATTACACATACTGGTTGATGATACAGTACATCATACAGTTTTATCATGCTGAAAGTACATTACACATAATTATTGATGATACAGTACATCACACAGTCGATTACACAGCATATTGCTACTACATCATTGATGATACAGTACATCATACAGTCGATTACACAGTACATTGATATTATAATTATTGATGATACAGCACATCATACAGTCGATTACACAAAGATTATTAACACAATTATTGATGATATACACGCGGTCGATTACACAGTACATTGCTATTACAATTATTGATGATACAGTGCCATCACAGTCGGATTACACAGTACATTACACATACCGTATTGATGATACAGTACATCATACAGTTGATTACACAGGCATATTTACGTATTATAATTATTGATGATACAGTACATCATACAGTCGATTACACAGTACATTACACATAATTATTGATGATACAGCACATCATACAACAATTACACAGTACATTACACATAATTATTGATGATACAGTACATCATACAGTCAATTACAGTACATTACACATAATTATTGATGATACAGCACATCATACAATGATTGCTGTCATAATATGCATATTAATTATTACGATACAGTATACCCATACATGATTACGAGAAAAATAATAAGGCTATAATTATTGATGATACAGCACATCATACAGTCGATTGTTACACAGTACAATACACATACCTATTACGATACAGTACATCATACAGTCGATTATTACACAGTACATTACACATAATTATTGATGATACAGCACATCATACAGTCAATTACACAGTACATTACACAATTATTGATGATACAGTACAATTACAGTCGCGATTACACAGCACATATATAATTATTGATGATACAGTACAATGGCGCACAGTCGATTACACAGTACATTACACATAATTATTGATGATACAGTACATCATACAGTTGATTTACACAGTGCACATTACAATACAATTATTGATGATACAGCACATCATACAGTCGATTACACAGTACATTACACATAATTATTGATGATACAGTACATCATACAGTCAATTACACAGTACATTGCATACACTATTGATACACAGACATTATACAGTCGATTACACAGGCATATTTACACATAATTATTGATGACACAGTACATCATACAGGCCGATTATATTGTGCAAGACATATTATAATTATTGATGATACGGTACATCATACAGTCGATTTTACACAGTACATTACACATAATTATTGATGATACAGTATGATCATACAGTCAATTACACAGTACATTACACAATTATTGATGATACAGTACATCATACAGTCGATTACACGTATATTACACATAATTACGATGATACAGTACATCATACAGTCGATTATAATAGTACATTACACATAATTATTGATGATACAGTACATCATACAGTCGATTACAATAGTACATTACACATAATTATTGATGATACAGTACATCATACACAATTACACAGTACATTACACATAATTATTGATGATACACATCATACAGTCGATTACACAGTACATTACACATAATTATTGATGATACAGTACATCATACAGTCGATTACACAGTACATTACACATAATTATTGATGATACAGTACATCATACAAATGATTACACAGTACATTACACATAATTATTGATGATACAGTACATCATACAGTCAATTACAATAGTAAGACATATTATAATTACTAGACATACAGCACATCATACAACAATTACACAGTACATTACACATAATTATTGATGATACAGTACATCATACAGTCAATTACACAGTACATTACACATAATTATTGATGATACAGTACATCATACAGTCAATTACACAGTACATTACACATAATTATTGATGACAGTACATCATACACATCATAATAGCACATTACACATAATTATTGATGATACAGTACATCATACAGTCGATTGGTACAGTAATATTTAGCACATAATTATTGATGATACAGTACATCATACAGTCAATTATGATACATTACACATAATTGATGATACAGTACATCATACAGTCGATTACACAGTACATTACACATAATTATTGATGATACAGTACATCATACAGTCGATTACACAGTACATTACACATAATTATTGATGATACAGTACATCATGCCAGTCGATTACACAGTACATTACACATAATTATTGATGATACAGTACATCATACAGTCAATTACACAGTACATTACACATAATTATTGATGATACAGTACATCATACAGTCAATTACACAGTACATTACACATAATTATTGATGATACAGTACATCATACAGTCAATTACACAGTACATTACACATAATTATTGATGATACAGTACATCATACAGTCAATTACACAGTATATTTACACATAATTACTACGATACAGTACATCATACAGTCAATTACACAGTACATTACACATAATTATTGATGATACAGTACATCATACAGTCGATTACACAGTACATTACATTACAATTATTGATGATACAGTACATCATACAGTCGATTACACAGTACATTACACATAATTATTGATGATACAGTACATCATACAGTCGATTACACAGTACATTACATTACAATTATTGATGATGTAGTACATCATACAGTCAATTACACAGTACATTACACATAATTATTGATGATACAGTACATCATACAGTCGATTACACAGTACATTACACATAATTATTGATGACACAGTACATCATACAGTCGATTACACAGTACATTACACATAATTATTGATGATACAGTACATCATACAGTCGATTACACAGTACATTACACATAATTATTGATGATACAGTACATCATACAGTCGATTACACAGTACATTACACATAATTACGATGATACAGTACATCATACAGTCGATTATACGTACATTACACATAATTATTGATGATACAGTACATTATACAGTCGATTACATAAAGTACATTACGCACATAATTATTGATGATACAGTACATCATACAGTCGATTACACAGTACATTACACATAGTCATTGATGATACATCATACAGTCGATTACACAGTACATTACACATAATTATTGATGATACAGTACATCATACAGTCGATTACACAGTACATTACACATAATTATTGATGATACAGTACATCATACAGTCGATTACACAGCATTACATTACAATTATTGACGATACAGTACATCATACAGTCGATTACACAGTACATTACACATAATTATTGATGATTACAGTACATCATACAGTCGATTACACAGTACATTACACATAATTATTGATGACACAGTACATTATACAGTCGATTACACAGTACATTACACATAATTATTAATGATACAGTACATCATACAGTCGATTACACAGTACATTACACATAATTATTGATGATACAGTACATCATACAGTCACATTACACAGTGTATTACATACACTATTGATGATACAGTACATCATACAGTCGATTACACAGTACATTACACATAATTATTGATGATACAGTACATCATACAGTCGATTACACAGTACATTACACATAATTATTGATGATACAGTACATCATACAGTCGATTACACAGTACATTACATATAATTATTGATGATAGTACATCATACATCGATTACACAGTACATTACACATAATTATTGATGATACAGTACATCATACAGTCGATTACACAGTACATTACACACAATTATTGATGATACAGTACATCAAGTACAGTCGATTACACAGTACATTACACATGTGCACTTATTGACGATACAGTACATCATACAGTCGATTACACAGTACATTACACATAATTATTGATGATACAGTACATCATACAGTCGATTACACAGTACATTACACATAATTATTGATGACACAGTACATCATACAGTCGATTACAATATACATTACATATAATTATTGATGACACAGTACATTATACAGTCGATTACACAGTACATTACAATATAATCATTAATGATACAGTACATTATGCGTACAGTCGATTACATACATTACACATAATTATTACGATACAGTACATCATACAGTCGATTACACAGTACATTACACATAATTATTGATGATACAGTACATCATACAGTCGATTATACAGTATTATTACTACAATTATTGATGATACAGTACATCATACAGTCGATTGCACAGTACATTACACATAATTATTGATGATACAGTACATCATACAGTCGATTACACAGTACATTACACATAATTATTGATGATACAGTACATCATACAGTCGATTACACAGTACATTACATATAATTATTGATGATACAGTACATCATACAGTCGATTACACAGTACATTACATTATAATTATTGACGATACAGTACATCATACAGTCGATTACACAGTACATTACACATAATTATTGATGATACAGTACATCATACAGTCAATTACACAGTACATTACACATAATTATTACGATACAGTACATCATACAGTCGATTACACAGCACATTACACATAATTATTGATGATACAGTACATCATACAGTCGATTACACAGTACATTACACATAATTTACTATTGATGATACAGTACATCATACAGTCGATTACACAGTACACACATTATACTATTGATGACAATAATATCAAGTACAGTCGATTACACAGTACATTACACATAATTATTGATGACACAGTACATTATACAGTCGATTACAACAGTACATTACACATAATTATTGATGATACAGTACATTATACAATGATTATTATTAATAGTACATTACACATACTGATGATGATACAGTACATCAAGTACAGTCGATTACACAGTACATTACACATAAGTAATTATTGATGATACAGTACATCATACAGTCGATTGCTATTGTACATTACAATACAATTATTGATGACACAGTACATTTATACAGTCGATTACACAGTACATTACACATAATTATTGATGACACAGTACATTATACAGTCGATTACACAGTACATTACACATAATTATTGATGACACTACATTATACAGTCGATTACAATACAATATGTACATAATTATTGATGACACTACATTTTACAGTCGATTACACAGTACAGTACACACATCATTAATGATAAGTACTACATTATACAGTCGATTACACAGTACATTGTACATAATTATTGATGACACTACATTATACATTCGATTACACAGTACATTACACATAATTATTGATGATACAAAGCATCAATTACAGTCGATTACACAGTACATTACACATAATTATTGATGACACAGTATACTATACAGTCGATTACACAGTACATTACACATAATTATTACTTTATACAGTACATCATACAGTCGATTACACAGTACATTACACATAATTATTATTGATGACAGTACATCATACAGTCGATTGGTGACAGTATATTACATATTACAATATTGATGACATTACATTATACAGTCGATTACGATACATTACACATAATTATTGATGATATTATACATCATACAGTCGATTACACAGTACATTATACATAATTATTGATGACACTACATTATACAGTCGATTACACAGTACATTACACATAATTATTGATGATACAGTACATCATACAGTCGATTACACAGTACATTACACACATAATTATTGATACAGTACATCATACAGTCGATTACACAGTACATTATACATAATTATTGATGACACTACATTATACAGTCGATTACACAGTACATTACATTACAATTATTGATGATACAGTACATCATGTACAGTCGATTACACAGTACATTACACATAATTATTGATGATACAGTACATCATACAGTCGATTACACAGTACATTATACATAATTATTGATGACACTACATTATACAGTCGATTACACAGTACATTACACATAATTATTGATGACAGTACATCATACAGTCGATTACACAGTACATTATACATAATTATTGATGACACCACATTATACAGTCGATTACACAGTATATTTACAATTATTGATGATACAGTACATCATACAGTCGATTACACAGTACATTACATAATTATTGATGATACAGTACATCATACAGTCGATTACACAGTACATTATACAATTATTGATGACACTACATTATACAGTCGATTACACAGTACATTACACATAATTATTGATGATACAGTACATCATACAGTCGATTACACAGTACATTACACATAATTATTGATGATACAGTACATCATACAGTCGATTACACAGTACATTATACATAATTATTGATGACACTACATTATACAGTCGATTACACAGTACATTACACATAATTGATGATGATACAGTACATCATACTGTCGATTACACAGTACATTACACATAATTATTGATGATACAGTACATCATACAGTCGATTACACAGTACATTACACATAATTATTGATGATACAGTACATCATACAGTCGATTACACAGTACATTACACATAATTATTGATGATACAGTACATCATACAGTCGATTACACAGTACATTATACATAATTATTGATGACACTACATTATACAGTCGGGGATTACAATAGTACATTACACATAATTATTGATGACACAGTACATCACACAGTCGATTACACAGTACATTATACATAATTATTGATGACACTACATCATATACAGTCGATTACACAGTACATTATACATAATTATTGATGACACTACATTATACAGTCGATTACACAGTACATTACATAATTATTGATGATACAGTACATCATACAGTCGATTACACAGTACATTACACATAATTATTGATGATACAGTACATCATACAGCTGATTACACAGTATTATACATAATTATTGATGACACTACATTATACAGTCGATTACACAGTACATTACATTAATAATTATTGATGATACAGTACATCATACAGTCGATTACACAGTACATTATACATAATTATTGATGACACTACATTATACAGTCGATTACACAGTACATTACACATAATTATTGATGATACAGTACATCATACAGTCGATTACACAGTACATTACACATAATTATTGATGATATACAGTACATCATACAGTCGATTACACAGTACATTATACATAATTATTGATGACACCACATTATACAGTCGATTACACAGTACATTACACATAATTATTGATGATACAGTACATCATACAGTCGATTACACAGTACATTATACATAATTATTGATGACACTACATTTACAATACGATTACACAGTACATTATACATAATTATTGATGATACAGTACATCATACAGTCGATTACACAGTACATTATACATAATTATTGATGACACTACATTATACAGTCGATTACACAGTACATTACACATAATTATTGATGATACAGTACATCACAAGTAGTCGATTACACAGTATATTACATATAATTATTGATGACACTACATTATACAGTCGATTACACAGTACATTACACATAATTATTGATGATACAGTACATCATACAGTCGATTACACAGTACATTATACATAATTATTGATGACATTACATTATACAGTCGATTACACAGTACATTACACATACAATTATTGATGATACAGTACATCATACAGTCGATTACACAGTACATTACACATAATTATTGATGTCACAGTACATCATACAGTCGATTACACAGTACAATATGTATTGATAATTATTGATGATACAGTACACTATACAGTCGATTACACAGTACATTACACATAATTATTGATGACACAGTACATCATACAAAGTGTCAGGATTACATTGCACATTACATATAATTATTATTGATGACACAGTACATCATACTGACATAATACATTACACATAATTATTGATGACACAGTACTATACAGTTTGATTACATAGTACATTACACATAATTATTGAAGACATGCCAGTACATTATACAGTCGATTACACAGTACACACATAATTATTGATGACACTACATTATACAGTCGATTACACAGTATATTACACATAATTATTGATGACACTACATTTTACAGTCGATTACACAGTACAGTACACATAATTAATGATGGCACTACATTATACAGTCGATTACACTGTACATTACACATAATTATTGATGACACTACATTATACATTCGATTACATATACAGTACATTACACATAATTACGATACAGTACATCATACAGTCGATTACACAGTACATTACACATAATTATTGATGACACAGTACATTATACAGTCGATTACACAGTACATTACACATAATTATTGATGATACAGTACATCATACAGTCGATTACACAGTACATTACACATAATTATTGATGACACAGTACATTATACAGTCGATTACACAGTACATTACACATAATTATTGATGATACAGTACATCATACAGTCGATTACACAGCATATTACACATAATTATTGATGATACAGTACATCATACAGTCGATTACACAGTACATTATTATAATTATTACGATACAGTACAGAACACAGTCGATTACACAGTACATTACACATAATTATTGATGACACTACATTATACATTCGATTATTGTACATTACACAATTACTGATGATACAGTACATCATACAGTCGATTACACAGTACACATTACACATAATTATTGATGACACAGTACATTATACAGTCGATTACACAGTACATTACACATAATTATTGATGATACAGTACATCATACAGTCGATTACACAGTACATTAAGTATTATAATTATTGATGACACAGTACATTATACAGTCGATTATTACACAGTACATTACACATAATTATTGATGATACAGTACATCATACAGTCGATTACACAGTACATTACACATAATTATTGATGATACAGTACATCATACAGTCGATTACACAGTACATTACACATAATTATTGATGATACAGTACATCATACAGTCGATTACACAGTACATTACACATAATTATTGATGACACAAGGCAATATACAGTCGATTACACAGTACATTACTACAATTATTGATACAGTACATCATACAGTCGATTACACAGTACATTACACATAATTATTGATGACACAGTACATTATACAGTCGATTACACAGTACATTACGCACATAATTATTGATGATACAGTACATTATACATTCGATTACACAGTACATTACACATAATTACGCTTGATGACAAGGTACATCATACAGTCGATTACACAGTACATTACACATAATTATTGATGATACAGTACATCATACAGTCGATTACACAGTACATTACAATATACTATTGATGACACTACATTATACATTCGATTACACAGTACATTACACATAATTATTGATGATACAGTACATCACAGTCGATTACACAGTACATTACACATAATTATTGATGACACAGTACATTATACAGTCGATTACACAGTACATTACAATAATAATTACGATGATACAGTACATCATACAGTCGATTACACAGTACATTACACATAATTATTGATGACACAGTACATTATACAGTCGATTACACAGTACATTACATATAATTATTGATGATACAGTACATCATACAAATGATTACACAGCACATTACACATAATTATTGATGATACAGTACATCATACAGTCGATTACACAGTACATTACACATAATTATTGATGACAGTACATTATACAGTCGATTACACAGCATTACACATAATTATTGATGATACAGTACATCACCATACAGTTGATTACACAGTACATTACACATAATTATTGATGATACAGTACATCATACAGTCGATTACACAGTACATTACACATAATGATGATACAGTACATCATACAGTCAATTACACAGTACATTACACATAATTATTGATGATACAAAAGTACATCATACAGTCGATTACACAGTACATTACACATAATTATTGATGGATTACAGTATACACTTTACAGTCGATTACACAGTACATTACATTAATAATTATTGATGATACAGTACATCATACTGTCGATTACACAGTACATTACACATAATTATTGATGATATACATCATACAGTCGATTACACAGTACATTACATATAATTATTGATGATACAGTACATCATACAGTCGATTACACAGTACATTACACATAATTATTGATGATACAGTACATCATACAGTCGATTACAATAGTGCATTACACATAATTATTGGTTACATACAGTACATTATACAGTCGATTACACAGTACATTACACATAATTATTGATGATACAGTACATCATACCTGATTACACAGTACATTACACATAATTATTGATGACACAGTACATCATATGTCGATTACACAGTACATTACACATAATTATTGATGACACAGTACAATATACAGTCGATTACACAGTACATTACACATAATTATTGATGATACAGTACATCATACAGTCGATTACATTGTGTACATTACACATAATTATTGATGATACAGTACATCATACAGTCGATTACACAGTACATTACACATAATTATTGATGACACAGTACATTATACAGTCGATTACACAGTACATTACACAATTATTGATGACACAGTACATTATACAGTCGATTACACAGTACATTACACATAATTATTGATGACACTACATTATACAGTCGATTACACAGTACATTACACATAATTATTGATGACACTATACTTACAGCGTCGATTACACAGTATAGTACACATAATTAACATTACATTACATTATACAGTCGATTACACAGTACATTACACATAATTATTGATGACACTACATTATACATTCGATTACAATATAGTACATTACACATAATTATTGATGATACAGTACATCATACAGTCGATTACACAGCACATACAATTATTATGATACAGTATATCAAGTACAGTCGATTACACAGTACATTATACATAATTATTGATGATACAGTACATCATACAGTCGATTACACAGTACATTACACATAATTATTGATGACACTACATTATACAGTCGATTACACAGTACATTACACATAATTATTGATGACCAGTACATCATACAGTCGATTACACAGTACATTACACATAATTACTAGTTGATGACAACACTACATTATACAGTCGATTATGACAGTACATTACACATAATTATTGATGACACTACATTTTACAGTCGATTACACAGTACAGTACACATAATTAACATGGCACTACATTATACAACAGTAGATTACACAGTATTACACATAATTATTGATGACACTACATTATACAGTCGATTACACAGTACATTACACATAATTATTGATGATACAGTACATCATACAGTCGATTACACAGTACATTATACATAATTATTGATGATACAGTACATCATACAGTCGATTACACAGTACATTATACATAATTATTGATGATACAGTACATCAAGGCTAGTCGATTACACAGTACATTACACATAATTATTGATGATACAGTACATCATATAGTCGATTACACAGTATATTTACATAATTATTGATTAATAATACATTATACAGTCGATTACACAGTACATTACACATAATTATTGATGACAGTACATCATACATAACACTATTGTGCATATTATACATAATTATTGACGATACAGTACATCATACAGTCGATTACACAGTACATTACACATAATTATTGATGATACAGTACATCATACAATGATTACACAGTACATTACACATAATTATTGATGACACTAAGGTAATATAAGAAGTCGATTACACAGTACATTACACATAATTATTGATGATATACATCATACAGTCGATTACACAGTACATTATACATAATCATTGATGATACAGTACATCATACAGTCGATTACACAGTTAATATTACCATAATTATTGATGATACAGTACATCATACAGTCGATTACACAGTATAATATGACATGAATTATTGTTTTGACACTACATTATACAGTCGATTACACAGTACATTACACATAATTATTGATGATACAGTACATCATACAGTCGATTACACAGTACATTACATAATTATTGATGATATAGTACATCATACAGTCGATTACACAGTACATTACACATAATTATTGATGATACAGTACATCATACAGTCGATTACATATTAGTACATTACACATAATTATTGATGATACAGTACATCATACAGTTTCCATTACATAGCATATTTATAAGCAAAATTATTGATGACACAGTACATCATACAGTCGATTACACAGTACATTACATATAATTATTGATGACACAGTACATCATACAGTCGATTACACAGTACATTACACATAATTATTGATGATACAGTACATTATACAGTCGATTACACAGTACATTACACATAATTATTACTTTACTAATAGTACATCATACAGTTGACGATGACAGTACGGAGACATAATTATTTATATTGATACAGTACATCATACAGTTGATTACACAGTATATTACACATAATTATTGATGATATATACATCATACAGTTTGATTACACAGTACATTACACATAATTATTGATGATACAGTACATCATACAGTCGATTACACAGTACATTACACATAATTATTGATGATACAGTACATCATACAGTCGATTACACAGTACATTACACATAATTATTGATGACACAGTACATTATACAGTCGATTACACAGTACATTACACATAATTATTGATGATACAGTACATTATACAGTCGATTACACAGTACATTACACATAATTATTGATGACACAGTACAATTTATACAGTCGATTACACAGTACATTACACATAATTATTGATGATACAGTACATCATACAGTCGAGCACAGTACATTACATAATAATTATTGATGACACAGTACATCATACAGTCGATTACATAGTACATTACACATAATTATTGATGATACAGTACATTATACAGTCGATTACACAGTACATTACACATAATTATTGATGACACAGTACATCATACAGTCGATTACACAGTACATTACACATAATTATTGATGATACAGTACATCATACAGTCGACACATAGCCACACATAATATAATTATTGATGACACAGTACATCATACAGTCGATTACACAGTACATTACACATAATTATTGATGATAATATATATATTATACAGTCGATTACACAGTACATTACACATAATTATTGATGATACAGTGAAGCATTATATACTGATTACACAGTACATTACACATAATTATTGATGATACAGTACATTATATAGCGTCGATTACACAGTACATTACACATAATTATTGATGAATACAAAGCATCGTACAGTCGATTACACAGTACATTACACATAATTATTGATGATACAGTACATTAAGTACAGTCGATTACACAGTACATTACACATAATTATTGATGACACAGTACATCATACAGTCGATTACACAGTACATTACACATAATTATTGATGATACAGTACATCATACAGTCGATTACACAGTACATTACACATAATTATTGATGACACAGTACATCATACAGTCGATTACACAGTACATTACACACAATTATTGATGATACAGTACATTATACAGTCGATTACACAGTACATTACACACAATTATTGATGACACAGTACATCATACAGTCGATTACAACAGTACATTACACATAATTATTGATGATACAGTACATCATATACAGTTTGATTACACAGTATTACATATAATTATTGATGACACAGTACATCATACAGTCGATTACACAGTACATTACACATAATTATTGATGACACAGTACATTATACAGTCGATTACACAGTACATTACACATAATTATTGATGATACAGTACATTATACAGTCGATTACATTAGGTATATTACATTACACATAATTATTGATGACACAGTACATCATACAGTCGATTACACAGTACATTACACATAATTATTGATGATACAGTACATCATACAGTCGATTACACAGTAAAAGTATTTACACATAATTATTGATGCATTAACAGTACATTCATCATACAGTCGATTACATTAGTACACATAATTATTGATGATACAGTACATCATACAGTCGATTACACAGTACATTACACATAATTATTGATGATACAGTACATCATACAGTCGATTAGCACAGTACATTACACATAATTATTGATGATACAGTACATCATACAGTCGATTACACAGTACATTACACATAATTATTGATGATACAGTACATCATACAGTCGATTACACAGTACATTACACATAATTATTGATGACACAGTACATGGTACAGTCGATTACACAGTACATTACACATAATTATTGATGATACATTATACAGTCGATTACACAGTACATTACACATAATTATTGATGACACAGTATTATCACAGTCGATTTACACAGTACATTACACATAATTATTGATGATACAGTACATTATACAGTCGATTACACAGGTACATTACACATATAATTATTGATGATACAGTACATCAAGGTATAGTCGATTACACAGTACATTACACATAATTATTGATGACACAGTACATCATACAGTCGATTACACAGTACATTACACATAATTATTGATGACACAGTACATCATACAGTCGATTACACAGTACATTATACATAATACATGACACAGTACATCATACAGTCGATTACACAGTACATTACACATAATTATTGATGACACAGTACATCATACAGTCGATTACACAGTACATTACATATAATTATTGATGACACAGTACATCATACAGTCGATTACACAGTACATTACACATAATTATTGATGATACAGTAAGGACTATACAGTCGATTACACAGTACACACATAATTATTGATGACACTACATTATATGCTAATGATTACACAGTACATTACACATAATTATTGATGATACAGTACATCATACAGTCGATTACACAGTACATTACACATAATTATTGATGACACAGTACATCATACAGTCGATTACACAGTACATTACACATAATTATTGATGATACAGTACATCATACAGTCGATTACACAGTACATTACACATAATTATTGATGACACTACATTATACAGTCGATTACACAGTACATTACACATAATTATTGATGACACAGTACATTATACAGTCGATTACACAGTACATTACACAATTATTGATGACACAGTACATCATACAGTCGATTACACAGTACATTACACATAATTATTGATGATGACAGTACATTATATGAACATTACACAGTACATTACACACATAATTATTGATGACACAGTGCATCATACAGTCGATTACACAGTACATTACACATAATTGATGACAGTACACTATACAGTCGATTACACAGCATTTACATAAAATTATTGAAGGACACAGTACATCATACAATGATTACACAGTACATTACACATAATTATTGATGATACAGTGATCATACACGATTACACAGTACATTACACATAATTATTGATGACACTACATTATACAGTCGATTACACAGTACATTACACATAATTATTGATGATACAGTACATTATACAGTCGATTACAACAGTACATTACACATAATTATTGATGATACAGTACATCATACAGTCGATTACACAGTATTACACATAATTATTGATGACACAGTACATCATACAGTCGATTACACATACTACACACAATTATTGATGATACAGTACATCATACAGTCGATTACACAGTACATTATACAATTATTGATGACACAGTACATCATACAGTCGATTACACAGTACATTACACATAATTATTGATGACACAGTACATCATACAGTCGATTACACAGTACATTACACATAATTATTGATGACACAGTACATCATATACAGTTACTTATTATTAGTATATTACATCATAATTATTGTATTGATACAGTACATCATACAGTTTGATTACACAGTACATTACACATAATTATTGGATGACACTACATTATACAGTCGATTACACAGTACATTACATTACAATTATTGATGACACAGTACATCATACAGTCGATTACACAGTACATTACACATAATTATTGATGACACCACATTATACAGTCGATTACATAGCAGCACACATTGTATACATAATTGATGATACAGTACATCATACAGTCGATTACACAGTACATTACACACAATTATTGATGACACAGTACATCATACAGTCGATTACACAGTACATTACACATAATTATTGATGATACAGTACATCATACAGTCGATTACACAGTACATTACACATAATTATTGATGACACAGTACATCATACAGTCGATTACACAGTACATTACACATAATTATTGATGACACAGTACATCATACAGTCAATACACAGTACATTATACATAATTATTGATGATACAGTACATCATACAGTCGATTACACAGTACATTACACATAATTATTGATGACACTACATTATACAGTCGATTACACAGTACATTACACATAATTATTGATGACACTACATCATACAGTCGATTACACAGTACATTACAATATACTATTACGACACTACATTATACAGTCGATTACACAGTACATTACACATAATTATTGATGACAGTACATCATACAGTCGATTACACAGTACATTACACATAATTATTGATGACAGTACATCATACAGTCGATTACACAGTACATTACACATAATTATTGATGATACAGTACATCACATAGTCGATTACAACAGGTATATTACACATAATTATTGATGACACAGTACATCATACAGTCGATTACACAGTACATTACACATAAATTTATGATGACACAGTACATCATACAGTCGATTACACAGTACATTACACATAATTATTGATGACACAGTAGATCATCAAGTATGGTCGATTATATTGTAGTATATTACACATAATTATTGATGACAATTACATTAGCAGTCGATTACAATAGTACATTACACACAATTATTGATGACACTACATCATACAGTCGATTACACAGTACATTACACATAATTATTGATGACACTACATTATACAGTCGATTACACAGTACATTACATATAATTATTGATGACACAGTACATCATACAGTCGATTATACAAAGGACATTACACATAATTATTGATGACACTACATTATACAGTCGATTAAGTACAGTACATTACACATAATTATTACATTATACATCATACAGTTAATACGCTGTACATTACACATAATTATTGATGACACTACATTATACAGTCGATTACACAGTACATTACATACAATTATTGATGACACAGTACATCAAGTACAGTCGATTACACAGTACATTACACATAATTATTGATGACACAGTACATCATACAGTTGACGATTACACAGTATATATTACAACATAATATTGATGATACAGTACATCATACAGTCGATTACATAAAGATTACACATAGAATTATTGATGATACAGTACATCATACAGTCGATTACATTAGTACACATATTATAATTATTGATGACACAGTACATCATACAGTCGATTACACAGTACATTATATAATTATTGATGACACAGTACATCATTACAGTCGATTACACAGTACATTACACATAATTATTGATGACATAGCACATCATCATACAGTCGATTACACAGTACATTACACATAATTATTGATGACACAGTACATCATACAGTCGATTACACAGTACATTACATACAATTATTGATGATACAGTACATCATACAGTCGACGGCACATTACATACAATTATTGATGATACAGTACATCATACAGTCGATTACACAGTACATTATATATAATTATTACTAATACAGTACATCATACAGTCGATTACACAGTACATTACACATAATTATTGATGACACAGTACATCATACAGTCGATTACACAGTACATTACACATAATTATTGATGATACAGTACAGATTATACAGTCGATTACACAGTACATTACACATAATTATTGATGATATACATCATACAGTCGATTACACATTACACATAATTATTGATGACACAGTACATCATACAGTCGATTACAATAGTACATTACATAATTATTGATGATACAGTACATCATACAGTCGATTACACAGTACATTACACATAATTATAGATGACACAGTACATCATCATACAGTCGATTACAGTACATTACACATAATTATTGATGATACAAGTGTAATCATACTGTCGATTACACAGTACATTACACATAATTATTGATGACGTACATCATACAGTCGATTACACAAAGCATTACACATAATTATAGATGACACAGTGCATCATGACTATCGATTACACAGTACATTACACATAATTATTGATGACACAGTACATCATACAGTCGATTACATAAAGTATGATTACACATAATTATTGATGATACAGTATGAAAATATACAGTTTGACACACATACAGCATTACACATAATTATTGATGATACAGTACATTATACAGTCGATTACACAGTACATTACACATAATTATTGATGATACAGTACATCATACAGTCGATTACACAGTACATTACACATAATTATTGATGATACAGTACATTATACAGTCGATTACACAGTACATTATTACACTCATTACGATACAGTACATCATAGTCGATTATACAATAAATATAATTATTGATGATATACATTATATACAGTCGATTACACAGTACATTACACAATTATTGATGACACAGCATCATACAGTCGATTATACAGTACATTACACATAATTATTGATGACACAGTACATTATACAGTCGATTACACAGTATATTACACATAATTATTGATGATACAGTATATTATACAGTCGATTACACAGTATATTGCACATAATTATTGATGATACAGTACATCATACAGTCGATTACACAGTATATTACACATAATTATTGATGACACAGTATATCATCATACAGTCGATTACACAGTACATTACACATAATTATTGATGACACAGTACATCATACAGTCGATTACATAGTACATTACACATAATTATTGATGATACAGTATACCATCATACAGTCGATTACACAGTACATTACACATAATTATTGATGATACAGTACACTATACAGTCGATTACACAGTACATTACACATAATTATTGATGATACAGTACATCATACAGTCGATTATGACAGTACATTACACATAATTATTGACATTACAGTACATCATACAGTCGATTACACAGTACATTATACATAATTATTGATGACACAGTACATCATACAGTCGATTACACAGTACATTACACATAATTACGTTGATGACAGTAAAGACTATACAGTCGACGTTTACACAGTACACAATACAATTATTGATGATATACATCATACAGTCGATTACACAGTACATTACACATAATTATTGATGATACAGTACATCATACAGTCGATTACACAGTACATTACACATAATTATTGATGATACAGTACATCATACAGTCGATTACAACAGTACATTACACATAATTATTGATGACACAGTACATCATACAGTCGATTACACAGTACATTATACGCATAATTATTGATGACACAGTACATCATACAGTCGATTACACAGTACATTACACATACCTGATATTTACGCATATACATCATAATATCGATTACGCACAGTACATTACACATAATTATTGATGATACAGTACATCATACAGTCGATTACACAGTACATTACACACATAATTATTGATGATACAGTATACCTATACAGTCGATTACACAGTACATTACAATAGCATTATTGATGACACAGTACATCATACAGTCGATTACACAGTACATTACACACATAATTATTGATGACACAGTACATTATACAGTCGATTACACAGTACATTGTATACGGTAATTATTGATGATACAGTACATCATACAGTCGATTACATGAAAGTACATTATATTTATAATTATTGATGACATTGTACGTCATACAGTCGATTACACAGTACATTATACATAATTATTGATGATACAGTACATCATACAGTTTGATTATATTTCAGTACATTATATAATTATTGATGACACAGTAATCATACAGTCGATTACACAGTATATTACACAGCACTATTACACACAGTACATCATACAGTCGATTACACAGTACATTATACATAATTATTGATGATACAGTACATCATACAGTTTTATCACTTATGTACAGTACATTACACATAATTATTGATGACACAGTACATCATACAGTCGATTACACAGTACATTACACATAATTATTGATGACACAGTACATTATACAGTCGATTACACAGTACATTACATATAATTATTGATGATACAGTACATCATACAGTCGATTACACAGTACATTACACATAATTATTGATGACATTGTACGTCATACAGTCGATTACACAGTACATTATACATAATTATTGATGATACAGTACATCATACAGTCGATTACACAGTACATTATACATAATTATTGATGACACAGTACATCATACAGTCGATTACACAGTACATTACACATAATTATTGATGACACAGTACATCATACAGTCGATTACATATACATTATACAATTATTGATGATACAGTACATCATACAGTCGATTACACAGACATTACACATAATTATTGATGATACAGTACATCATACAGTCGATTACACAGTACATTATACATAATATTGATGACACAGTACATCATACAGTCGATTACACAGCATTACACATAATCACGATGACATGGTACATCATACAGTCGATTACACAGTACATTACACACAATTATTGATGACACAGTACATCATACAGTCGATTACACAGTACATTACACATAATTATTGATGATACAGTACATCATACAGTTTGATTACACAGTACATTACACATAATTATTGATGACACAGTACATCATACAGTCGATTACACAGTAAGCATTACACATAATTATTGATGACACAGTACATCATACAGTCGATTATACAGGTACATTACACATAATTATTGATGATACAGTACATCATACAGTCGATTACACAGTACATTATACATAATTATTGATGACACAGTACATCATACAGTCGATTACACAGTACATTACACATAATTATTGGATGACACAGTACATCATACAGTCGACTACACAGTACATTACACATAATTATTGATGACACAGCATACTCATACAGCGTCAGATTACACAGTATTACATTACACATAATTATTGATGACACAGTACATTATACAGTCGATTACACAGTACATTGCCATTACAATTATTGATGATACAGTACATCATACAGTCGATTACACAGTACATTACACATAATTATTGATGACATTGTACAACAAGTACAGTCGATTACACAGTACATTATACATAATTATTGATGATACAGTACATCATACAGTCGATTACACAGTACATTATACATAATTATTGATGACACAAGATCATACAGTCGATTACACAGTACATTACACATAATTATTGATGACACAGTACATCATACAGTCGATTACACATTATACAATTATTGATGATACAGTACATCATACAGTCGATTACACAGTACATTACACATAATTATTGATGATATAGTACATCATACAGTTTCCGATTACACAGTACATTATACATAATTATTGATGACACACAGTACATCATGTTGTCGATTACACAGTACATTACACATAATTATTGATGATACAGTACATCATACAGTCGATTACAATAGTACATTACACAATTATTGATGACACAGTACATCATACAGTCGATTACACAGTACATTACACACAATTATTGATGATACAGTACATCATGGTCGATTACACAGTACATTACATTATTAATTATTGATGACACAGTACATCATACAGTCGATTACACAGTACATTACACATAATTATTGATGACACAGTACATCATACAGTCGATTACACAGTACATTACACATAATTATTGATGATACAGTACATCATACAGTCGATTACACAGTACATTACACATAATTATTGATGATACAGTAAGTGATCACCATACAGTCGATTACACAGTATTACATATAATTATTGATGATACAGTACATCATACAGTCGATTACACAGTACATTATACATAATTATTGATGATACAGTACATCATACAGTCGATTACACACATTACACATAATTACGACGATGATAATACAGTACATCATACAGTCGATTACACAGTACATTACACATAATTATTGATGACACAGTACATCATACAGTCGATTATACAGTACATTACACATAATTATTGATGACACAGCACATTATACAGTCGATTACACAGTACATTACACATAATTATTGATGATACAGTACATCATACAGTTCACTACACAGTACATTACACATAATTATTGATGACACTACTAAGTACAGTCGATTACACAGTATATTATACATAATTATTTGGAGGATACAGTACATCATACAGTCGATTACACAGCATTATATTATAATTATTGATGACACAGTACATCATACAGTCGATTACATATTACACATAATTATTGATGACAGTATATCATACAGTCGATTACACAGTACATTATACAATATAATTATTGATGATACAGTACATCATACAGTCGATTACACAGTACATTACACATAATTATTGATGATACAGTACATCATACAGTCGATTACACAGTACATTATACATAATTATTGATGACACAGTACATCATACAGTCGATTAAGTACAGTACATTACATATAATTATTGATGATACAGTACATCATACAGTCGATTACACAGTACATTACATATAATTATTGATGACACAGTACATCATACAGTCGATTACACAGTACATTACACATAATTACGATGATACAGTACATCATACAGTCGATTACAGTATATTACACAGCACTACGATGACAATAGTACATCATACAGTCGATTACAATATAATATTACACATAATTATTGATGACACAGTACATCATACAGTCGATTACACAGTACATTACACATAATTATTGATGATACAGTACATCATACAGTCGATTACACAGTACATTACACATAATCATTGATGACACAGTACATCATACAGTCGATTACACAGTACATTACACATAATTATTGATGACACAGTACATCATACACAGTCGATTACACAGTACATTACACATAATTATTGATGACACAGTACATCATACAGTCGATTACACAGTACATTACACATGTAATTATTGATGACACAGTACATCATACAGTCGATTACACAGCATTACACATAATTATTGATGACACAGTACATCATACAGTCGATTACACAGTACATTACACATAATTATTGATGATACATAAGTGATCATCATACAGTCGATTACACAGTACATTACACATAATTATTGATGACACAGTACATCATACAGTCGATTACACAGTACATTACACATAATTATTGATGACACAGCATCATGCAGTCGATTACACAGTACATTACATAATTATTGATGACACAGTACATCATACAGTCGATTACACAGTACATTACACATATCATTATTGATGATACAGTACATCATACAGTCGATTACACAGTACATTATACATAATTATTGATGATACAGTACATCATACAGTCGATTACACAGTACATTATACATAATTATTGATGATACAGTACATCATACAGTCGATTACACAGTACATTATACATAATTATTGATGATACAGTACATCATAATGATTACACAGTACATTACACATAATTATTGATGATACAGTACATCATACAGTCGATTACACAGTACATTACATTACAATTATTGATGACACAGTACATCATACAGTCGATTACACAGTACATTACAAGGTATAATTGATGACACAGTACATCATACAGTCGATTACACAGTATATTTATAATATAATTATTGATGATACAGTACATCATACAGTCGATTACACAGTACATTACATATAATTATTGATGATACAGTACATCATACAGTCGATTACAAAGATTACACTAACACTATTGATGACACAGCAAGGATCATACAAACACTACACAGTACATTACACATAATTATTGATGATACAGTACATCATACAATACATACATTATATACATAATTGGCTGATGATACAGCATCATACAGTCGATTACACAGTACATTACATATAATTATTGATGGATACAGTACACAATATACAGTCGATTACACAGTACATTACACATAATTATTGATGACACAGCACATCATGAAGTCGATTACACAGTACATTACACATATCATTATTATGACACAGTACATCATACAGTCGATTACACAGTACATTACACATAATTATTGATGACAGTACATCATACAGTCGATTACACAGTACATTACATGTAATTATTGATGATACAGTACATCATACAATGATTACGACAGTATGATTACACATAATTACGATGATACAGTACATCATACAGTCGATTACACATTACACATAATTATTGATGACACAGTACATCATACAGTCGATTACACAGTACATTACACATAATTATTGATGATACAGTACATCATACAGTCGATTACACAGTACATTATACATAATTATTGATGATACAGTACATCATACAGTTGATTAAGGCACAGTACATTACACATAATTATTGATGACACAGTACATCATACAGTCGATTACACATACATTACACATAATTATTGATGATACAGTACATCATACAGTCGATTACACAGTACATTACACAATTGATGACTCAGTACATCATACAGTCGATTACACAGTACATTACACACAATTATTGATGACACAGTATACATCATATGGTCGATTACACAGTACATTACACATAATTATTGGATGACACAGTACATCATACAGTCGATTACACAGTACATTACACATAATTATTGATGACTCAGTACATCATACAGTCGATTACACAGTACATTACACATAATTATTGATGACCTAGTACATCATACAGTCGATTACACAGTACATTACACATAATTATTGATGACACACAGTACATCATACAGTCGATTACACAGTACATTACACATAATTATTGATGACACAGTACATCAAGTACAGTCGATTACACAGTACATTACACATAATTATTGATGACACAGTACATCATACAGTCGATTACACAGTACATTACACATAATTATTGATGACCTAGTACATCATACAGTCGATTACACAGTACATTACATATTTACAATTATTGATGACACAGTACATCATACAGTCGATTACACATAATATTACATCATTACGACTCAGTACATCATACAGCTGATTACACAGTACATTACACATAATTATTGACATGACACAGTACATCATACAGTCGATTACACAGTACATTACACATAATTATTGATGACTCAGGTACATCATACAGTCGATTACACAGTATTACACATAATTATTGATGACACAGTACATCATACAGTCGATTACACAGTACATTACACATAATTAGTTGATGACACAGTACATCATACAGTCGATTACACAGTACATTACACATAATTATTGATGACACAGTACACAGTACAGTTTACTACACAGTACATTACACATATTATTGATGATACAAAGTATCATACAGTCGATTACACAGAAGGCCATACATTATATAATTATTGATGACATTGTACGTCATACAGTCGATTACACAGTACATTATACATAATTATTGATGATACAGTACATCGCTAAGAAGTCATAGATTACAATAGTACATTATACACAATTATTGATGACACAGTACATCATACAGTCGATTACACAGTACATTACACATAATTATTGATGACACAGTACATCATACAGTCGATTACACAGTACATTATACATAATTATTGATGATACAGTACATCATACAGTCGATTACACAGTACATTACACATAATTATTGATGATACAGTACATCATACAGTTTGATTATACAGTACATTACACATAATTATTGATGATACAGTACATCATACACGATTACACAGTACATTACATATACTATTGATGACACAGTACATCATACAGTCGATTACAATAGTACATTACATAATTATTGATGACACAGTACATCATACAGTCGATTACACAGTACATTACACATAATTATTGATGATACAGTACATCATACAGTCGATTACACAAAGTACATTACACATAATTATTGATGACACAGTACATCATACAGTCGATTACACAGCATTACACAATATTGATGACACAGTACATCAAGTACAGTCGATTACGTGTACATTACACATAATTATTGATGATACAGTACATCATACAGTCGATTACACAGCATTATACATAATTATTGATGATACAGTACATCATACAGTCGATTACACAGTACATTACTATTACATAATTATTGATGATACAGTACATCATACAGTCGATTACACAGTACATTACATTACAATTATTGATGACACAGCACATCATACAGTCGATTACACAGTATGATTACACAGGCAATTATTGATGACACAGTACATCATACAGTCGATTACACAGTACATTACACATAATTATTGATGACACAGTACATCATACAGTCGATTACACAGTACATTACACATAATTATTGATGACACAGTACATCATACAGTCGATTACACAGTACATTACACATAATTATTGATGACACAGTACATCATACAGTCGATTACACAGTACATTACACATAAATTATTGATGACACAGTACATCATACAGTCGATTACACAGTACATTACACATAATTATTGATGACACAGTACATCATACAGTCGATTACACAGTACATTACACATAATTATTGATGATACAGTACATCATACAGTCGATTACACAGTACATTACACATAATTATTGATGACACAGTACATCATAGTCGATTACACAGTACATTACACATAATTATTGATGACACAGTACATCATACAGTCGATTACACAGTACATTACATTACAATTATTGATGACACAGTACATCATACAGTCGATTACACAGTACATTACACATAATTATTGATGATACAGCACATCATACAGTCGATTACACAGTACATTATACATAATTATTGATGATACAGTACATCATACAGTCGATTACATGTACATTATGCACATAATTGGTTGATGATACAGTACATCATACAGTCGATTACACAGTACATTACACATAATTATTGATGATACAGTACATCACACAGTCGATTACACAGTACATTACAATACAATACGACGATACAGTACATCATACAGTCGATTACACAGTACATTATACATATAATTATTGATGACACAGTACATCATACAGTCGATTACACAGTACATTACACATAATTATTGATGACACAGTACATCATACAGTCGATTACCATATTGTTAATATGCTACAATTATTGACGGATACAGTACATCATACAGTCGATTACACAGTACATTACACATAATTATTGATGATACAGTACATCATACAGTCGATTATATTATACATTACACATAATTATTGATGACACAGTAATATACAAATGATTACACAGTACATTACACATAATTATTGATGATACAGTACATCATACAGTTTTATAGATTACACAGTACATTACATATATAATTATTGATGACATTGTACGTCATACAGTCGATTACACAGTACATTATACATAATTATTGATGATACAAGAAGCATCATACGATTACACAGTACATTATACATAATTATATTGATGACACAGCACATCATACAGTCGATTACACAGTACATTACCACATAATTATTGATGATACAGTACATCATACAGTCGATTACACAGTACATTACACATAATTATTGATGATACAGTACATCATACAGTCGATTACACAGTATTATACATAATTATTGATGATACAGTACATCATACAGTCGATTACACAGTACATTACACATAATTATTGATGACACAGTACATTATACAGTCGATTACACAGTACATTACACATAATTATTGATGATACAGTACATCATACAGTCGATTACACAGTACATTACACATAATTATTGATGACATTGTACGTCATACAGTCGATTACACAGTACATTATACATAATTGAAGGATACATCATACAGTCGATTACACAGTACATTATACATAATTATTGATGACACAGTACATCATACAGTCGATTACACAGTACATTACACAATTATTGATGACACAGTACATCATACAGTCGATTACACAGTACATTATACATAATTATTGATGATACAGTACATCATACAGTCAGAGTCATACAGTACATTACACATAATTATTGATGATACAGTACATCATACAGTCGATTATGACAGTACATTAACATATGGCGAATATTGATGATGGTGATCATACAGTCGATTACACAGTACATTACACATAATTATTGATGACACAGTACATCATACAGTCGATTACACAGTGGTTATCATGACATAATTTGGTTGATGACACAGTACATCATGTCGATTACACAGTGTATTTATGATACAATTATTGATGATACAGTACATCATACAGTCGATTACACAGTACATTACATTACAATTATTGATGATACAGTACATCATACAATGATTACACAGTACATTACACATAATTATTGATGACACAGTACATCATACAGTCGATTACACAGTACATTACACATAATTATTGATGATACAGTACATCATACAGTCGATTACACAGTACATTATATGTATATTCATATTGATGATACAGTACATCATACAGTCGATTACACAGTACATTACACATAATTATTGATGATACAGTACATCATACAGTCGATTACACAGTACATTACACATAATTATTGATGACACAGTACATCATACAGTCGATTACACAGTACATTACACATATAATTATTGATGACAGTGCTACCTACAGTTGATTACACAGTACATTACACATAATTATTGATGACACAGTACATCATACAGTCGATTACACAGTACATTACACATAATTATTGATGACACAGTACATCATACAGTCGATTACACAGTACATTACACATAATTATTGATGACACAGTACATCATACAGTCGATTACACAGTACATTACACATAATTATTGATGACACAGTACATCAAGTACAGTCGATTACACAGTACATTACACACAATTATTGATGACACAGTACATCATACAGTCGATTACACAGTACATGACATACTACAATTATTGATGATACAGTACATCATACAGTCGATTACACAGTACATTACACATAATTATTGATGACACAGTACATCATGCAGTCGATTACACAGTACATTACACATAATTATTGATGACACAGTACATCATACAGTCGATTACACAGTACATTACACATAATTATTGATGATACAGTACATCATACAGTCGATTACACAGTACATTATACATAATTATTGATGATACAAAGGCATCATACAGTTTGATTTACATTGTGCACATTATACATAATTATTGATGATACAGTACATCATACAATGATTACACAGTACATTATACATAATTATTGATGATACAGTACATCATACAGTCGATTACACAGTACATTACACATAATTATTGATGATACAGTACATCATACAGTCGATTACACAGTACATTACACATAATTATTGAGACACAGTACATCATCATGTACAGTTTGGGATTACACAGTACATTACACATAATTATTGATGACACAGTACATCATACAGTTTACTATAATAGTACATTACATTACAATTATTGATGACACAGTACATCATACAGTCGATTACACAGTACATTACACATAATTGATGACACAGTACATCATACAGTCGATTACACAGTACATTACACATAATTATTGATGACACAGTACATCATACAGTCGATTGGCACAGTACATTACACATAATTATTGATGATACAGTACATCATGTTGTCAGATTACACAGTACATTACACATAATTATTGATGACACAGTACATCATACAGTCGATTACACAGTACATTACACATAATTATTGATGACACAGTACATCATACAGTCGATTACACAGTACATTACACATAATTATTGATGATACAGTACATCATACAGTCGATTACACAGTACATTACACATAATTATTGATGATACAGTACATCAAGTACAATGATTACACAGTACATTGCTACTATAATTACGATTAATACAGTATTAACATGTATAGTCGATTACACAGTACATTACACATAATTACACACACAGTACATCATACACAGTCGATTACACAGTACATTACACATAATTATTTAATGACACAGTACATCATACAGTCGATTACACAGTACATTACACATAATTATTGATGACACAGTACATCATACAGTCGATTACACAGTACATTACACATAATTATTGACGATACAGTACATCATACAGTCGATTACACAGTACATTACACATAATTATTGATGATACAGTACATCATACAGTCGATTATACAGTACATTACACATAATTATTGATGACAATACATCATACAGTTTGATTACACAGTACATTACACATAATTATTGATGATACAGTACATCATACAGTCGATTACACAGTACATTATATATAATTGATGATACAGTACATCATACAGTCGATTACACAGTACATTACACATAATTATTGATGATACAGTACATCATACAGTCGATTACACAGTACATTACACATAATTATTGATGATACAGTACATCATACAGTCGATTACACAGTACATTACACATAATTATTGATGACACAGTACATCATAGTACAGTCGATTACATACAGTACATTACACATAATTATTGATGACACAGTACATCATACAGTCGATTACACAGTACATTACATATAATACGATTAGGGACATTAATACATCATACAGTCGATTACACAGTACATTACACATAATTATTGATGACACAGTACATCATACAAAGTCGATTACACAGTACATTACACATAATTATTGATGACACAGTACATCATACAATGATTAATACACAGTACATTACACATAATTATTGATGACACAGTACATCATACAGTCGATTACACAGTACATTACACATAATTATTGATGATACAGTACATCATACAGTCGATTACACAGTACATTACACATAATTATTGATGATACAGTACATCATACAGTCGATTACACAGTACATTACACAATTGCTGATGACACAGCATATCATGCAGTCGATTACACAGTACATTACATATAATTATTGATGACACAGTACATCATACAGTCGATTACACAGTACATTACACATAATTATTGATGATACAGTACATCATACAGTCGATTACACAGTACATTATACATAATTATTGATGATACAAAGTACATCATCATGTATAGTCGATTACACAGTATATTATACATAATTATTGATGATACAGTACATCATACAGTCGATTACACAGTACATTATACATAATTATTGATGATGCGAGTAAGACTAAGTACAGTCGATTACACAGTACATTACACATAATTATTGATGACACAGTACATCATACAGTCGATTACACAGTACATTACCAGCACATAATTATTGATGACAGTACATCATACAGTCGATTACACAGTACATTACACATAATTATTGATGATACAGTAAGGATCATACAGTCGATTACATGGTACATTACACATAATTATTGATGACACAGTACATCATGCAGTCGATTACACAGTACATTACACATAATTATTGATGACACAGTACATCATACAGTCGATTACACAGTACATTACACATAATTATTGATGATACAGTACATCAGTACAGTCGATTACACAGTACATTATACATAATTATTGATGATACAGTACATCATACAAGCCGATTACACAGGCGACATATTACAATTATTGATGACACAGTACATCATACAGTCGATTACACAGTGCACATTACACATAATTATTGATATTGCTATGTACATCAAGCAGTCGATTACACAGTACATTATACATAATTATTGATGATACAGCACATCATACAGTCGATTACACAGTACATTACACATAATTATTGATGACACAGTACATCATACAGTCGATTACACAGTACATTACACATAATTATTGATGACATATACATCATACAGTCGATTACACAGTACATTACACATAATTATTGATGATACAGTACATCATACAGTCGATTACACAGTACATTATACATAATTATTGATGATACAGTACATCATACAATGATTACACAGTACATTACACATAATTATTGATGACACAGTACATCATACAGTCGATTACACAGTACATTACATATGTTCACAGATGACACAGTACATCATACAGTCGATTACACAGTACACATTACAGATATACTATTGATGATACAGTACATCATACAGTCGATTACACAGTACATTACACATAATTACGATACAGTACATCATACAGTCGATTACACAGTACATTACACATAATTATTGATGATACAGGACATCATACAGTCGATTACACAGTACATTACAATATAATTATTGATGACATGTATTGACTGCTGTCGATTACACAGTACATTATACATAATTATTGATGATACAGTACATCATACAGTCGATTACACAGTACATTACACATAATTATTGATGACACAGTACATCATACAGTCGATTACACAGTACATTACACATAATTATTGATGACAGTACATCATACAGTCGACGTTATTGTACATTACACATAATTATTGATGATACAGTACATCATACAGTCGATTACAGTACATTACACATAATTATTGATGATACATCATACAGTCGATTACACAGTACATTACACATAATTATTGATGATACAGTACATCATGCAGTCGATTAAGCACAGGTACATTACACATAATTATTGATGACACAGTACATCATGCAGTCGATTACACAGTACATTACACATAATTATTGATGACACATCATACAGTCGATTACACAGTACATTATACATAATTATTGATGACACAGTACATCATACAGTCGATTACACAGTGTTGACATATTATAAGATTATTGATGACACAGTACATCATACAGTCGATTACACAGGACATTATACATAATTATTGATGATACAGTACATCATACAGTCGATTACACAGTACATTACACATAATTATTGATGACACAGTACATCATACAGTCGATTACACAGTACATTATTACAATTATTGATGACACAGTACATCATACAGTCGATTACACAGGACATTACACACATGTAATTATTGATGATGTTAACAGTACATCATGTACAGTCGATTACACAGTACATTACACATAATTATTGGATTATTCAGTACATCAAGCGTACAGTCGATTACACAGTACATTACACATAATTATTGATGACACAGTACATCATACAGTTTATCATACGGTATTACTACATACAATTATTGATGACTCAGTACATCATACAGTTGATTACACAGTACATTACACATAATTATTGATGATTGGCTGTACATCATACAGTCGATTACACAGTACATTACACATAATTATTGATGACACAGTATATCATACATGATTATCATGTTGTGCACATTACACATAATTATTGATGACCTTTTCAGTAACATCATACAGTCGATTATATTATATTAATATATATATAATTATTATTTAATGTTGTACATCATACAGTCGATTACACAGTACATTACACATAGAATATTGATGACATTAGGTACATCATACAGTCGATTACACAGCATTACACATAATTATTGATGACCAGTACATCATACAGTCGATTACACAGTACATTACACATAATTATTGATGACACAGGCCATCATACAGTCGATTACACAGTACATTACACATAATTACGATGACTCAGTACATCATACAGTCGATTACACAGTACATTACACATAATTATTGATGACACAGTACATCATACAGTCGATTACACAGTACATTACACATAATTACGATGACTCAGTACATCATACAGTCGATTATTGTGTACATTACACATAATTATTGATGACACAGTACATCATACAGTTTATCACACAGCACATTACACAATTATTGATGACACAGTACATCATACAATGATTATGACAGTACATTACACATAATTATTGATGACACAGTACATCACATGTCGATTACACAGTACATTATACATAATTATTGATGACAACAGTACATCACATAGTCGATTATATTGTACATTATATACACCTATTGATGATACAGTACATCATACAGTCGATTACACAGTACATTACACATAATTATTGATGACACAGTACATCATACAGTCGATATATTAGTACATTACACACACTATTTATTTATTGTACATCATACAGTCGATTACACAGTACATTACACATAATTATTGATGATACAGTAATATCACATAGCTGATTACACAGTACATTATACATAATTATTGAGACACAGTACATCACATAGTCGATTACACAGTACATTATATGAATATTGATGATACAGTACATCATGTAGTCGATTACACAGTACATTACACATAATTATTGATGACACAGTACATCATATAGTCGATTACACAGTACATTACACATACTGCTGATGACACAGTACATCATACAGTCGATTACACAGTACATTATACATAACATGATGATACAGTACATCATACAGTCGATTACACAGTACATTATGGTTATAATTATTGATGATACAGTACATCATACAGTCGATTACACAGGCAGATTATACACAAGGTAATTAGATGATGACAGTTGTGCACATCATACAGGGTCGATTACACAGTACATTACACATAATTATTGGGATGATACAGTACATCAAGTACAGTCGATTACACAGTACATTATACATAATTATTGATGATACAGTACATCATACAGTCGATTACACAGTACATTATATATAATTATTGATGACACAGTACATCATACAAAGATTACATGCACATTATATAATTATTGATGATACAGTACATCATACAGTCGATTACATAGTACATTATACATAATTATTGATGACACAGTACATCATACATAGTCGATTACACAGTACATTACACAGACGAATATTGATGATACAGTACATCATACAGTCGATTACACAGTACATTACATTACAATTATTGATGATACAGTACATCATACAGTCGATTACACAGTACATTATACATAATTATTGATGATACAGTACATCATACAGTCGATTATATTGAAAAAGATTAAGTACATAATTATTGATGACACAGTACATCATACAGTCGATTACACAGTACATTACACATAATTATTGATGACACAGTACATCATACAGTCGATTACACAGCACATTATACATAATTATTGATGACAGTACAATTACATATCGATTATATTATATATTATATAATTATTGATGATATATACGGATCATCATAGTCGATTACACAGTACATTATACATAATTATTGATGACACAGTACATCATACAGTCGATTACACAGTACATTATACATAATTATTGATGATACAGTACATCATACAGTCGATTACACAGTACATTATACATATAATATTGATGACACAGCATATCATACAGTCGATTACACAGTACATTATATTATAATTATTGATGATACAGTACATCATACAGTCGATTACACAGTATATTATACATAATTATTGATGACACAGTACATCATACAGTCGATTACACAGTACATTACACAGAATTATTGATGATACAGTACATCATACAGTCGATTACACAGTACACATAATATACAATTATTGATGATACAGTACATCATACAGCTGATTATACTAGCACATTATACATAATTAGTTGATGATACAGTACAATTGTATACAGTTTGATTACATGTGCATAGACACATAATTATTGATGACACAGTACATCATACAGTCGATTACACAGTACATTACACATAATTATTGATGACACAGTACATCATACAGTCGATTACACAGTACATTAGCACATAATTATTGATGATACAAAAGTACATCATACAGTCGATTACACAGTACACATATTAATTATTGATGACACAGTACATCATACAGTCGATTACACAGTACATTATACATAAATTGTATTTATGATGGTTGACTATACAGTCGATTACACAGTACATTATACAATTATTGACATTATTGCACATCATACAGTCGATTATATTGAAAAGGATGATATTACAATTACTATTTTCACAGTACATCATATGAAGTCGATTACACAGAAGATTATGTACATAATTATTGATGATACAGTACATCACATAGTCGATTACACAGTACATTATACATAATTATTGATGATACAGTACATCATACAGTCGATTACATGCACATTTATACAATTATTGATGACACAGTACATCATACAGTCGATTACACAGTACATTACAATACAATTATTGATGATACAGTACATCATACAGTCGATTACACAGTACATTATACATAATTATTGATGATACAGTACATCATACAGTCGATTACACAGTACATTATACATAATTATTGATGACACAGCACATCATACAGTCGATTACACAGTATTATGCCATATAATTATTAGATGATACAGCATCATACAGTTGATTACACAGTATAATATGCTATAATTATTGATGACACAGTACATCATACAGTCGATTACACAGTACATTACACATAATTATTGATGATACAGTACATCATACAGTCGATTACACAGTACATTACACATATAATTATTAATGATACAGTACATCATACAGTCGATTACACAGACATTGTTATTACAATTATTGATGATACAGTACATCATACAGTCGATTACACAGTACATTATACATAATTATTGGATGACACAGTACATCATACAGTCGATTGGCGATAGTACATTATACATAATTATTGATGATACAGTACATCATACAGTCGATTACACAGTATATTTATACATAATTATTGATGACACAGTACATCATACAGTCGATTACACAGTACATTACATGAATATATTGATGACAGTACATCATACAGTCGATTACACAGTACATTATACATAATTATTGATGACACAGTACATCATACAGTCGATTACACAGCACATATTACACTATTGATGATACAGTACATCATACAGTTTATCAAGTACAGTACATTACACATAATTATTGATGATACAGTACATCATACAGTCGATTATACAGTACATTACACATAATTATTGATGATACAGTACATCATACAGTCGATTACACAGTACATTACACACATAATTATTACTATTACAGTATACCTACAATAGATTACACAAAGTATAGATATGGATAATTATTGATGATACAGTATCATAGTCGATTACACATTATACACAATTATTGATGATACAGTACATCATACAGTCGATTACACAGTACATTACACATAATTATTGATGATACAGTACATCATACAGTCGATTACACAGTACATTATACATAATTATTGATGATACAGTACATCATACAGTCGATTACGCTGTACATTACACATAATTATTGATGATACAGTACACCATACAGTCGATTACACAGTACATTATACATAATTATTGATGATACAGTACATCATACAGTCGATTACAATGTACATTACAGTACATAATTATTGATGATACAGTACATCATACAGTCGATTACACAGTACATTATATATAATTATTATGATACAGTACATCATACAGTCGATTACACAGTACATTACACATAATTATTGATGATACAGTACATCATACAGTTTTATCATACAGTACATTATACATAATTATTGATGACACAGTACATCATACAGTCGATTACAAAATAGTATATCATATAATATAATTATTGATGATACAGTACATCATACAGTCGATTTCACAGTACATTGCATATAATTATTGTTTGATACAGTACACTATACAGTCGATTACACAGTACATTACATATAATTATTGATGACAGAGTATACCTATACAGTCGATTACACAGTACATTACACATAATTATTGATGACACAGTGCATCATACAGTCGATTACACAGTACATTATACATAATTATTGATGATATGAGCACCATACAGTCGATTACACAGTAAGCATTACACACAATTATTGATGATACAGCAAGCATCATATGCCAGTCGATTTTCATGGTACATTACACATAATTATTGATGATACAGTACACCATACAGTCGATTATACAGTACATTACACATAGAATTATTGATGACAGAGTACATCATACAGTCGATTACACAGTACATTACACATAATTATTGATGATACAGTACACCATGAGTCGATTTACACAGTACATTACACATAATTACGATACAGTACATCATATACAGTTTTGATTATACAAAAGATACATAATTATTGATGATACAGTACACCATACAGTCGATTACACAGTACATTACACATAATTATTGATGATACAGTACATCATACAGTCGATTACACAGTACATTATACAATACGATGGATACAGTACATCACAGTCGATTACACAGTACATTGTTGATACAATTATTGATGACAGTACATCATACAGTCGATTACACAGTATATTACACATAATTATTGATGATATACATCATACAGTCGATTACACAGTACATTACACATAATTATTATGGATACAGTACATCATACAGTTTGATTATAACAGTACATTATATAATTATTGATGATACAGTAAGAATATATAAATGATTGCCATTGTACATTACACATAATTATTGATGATACAGTACACCATACAGCGCCGATTACACAGTACATTACACATAATTATTGATGATACAGCATCATACAGTCGATTACACAGTGTACATTATACATAATTATTGATGATACAGTACAACACTATACAGTCGATTACACAGTACATTATGACATAGAATTATTGGAGACAGTACACCATACAGTCGATTACACAGTACATTACACATAGAATACAACATTTATACAGTACATCATACAGTCGATTACACAGTACATTATACATAATTATTGATGATACAGTACATCATACAGTCGATTACAGTACATTACACATAATTATTGATGATACAGTACACCATACAGTCGATTACACAGTACATTACACATAATTATTGATGATACAGTACATCATACAGTCGATTATAGTACATTACATTAATTATTGATGATACAGTACACCATACAGTCGATTATACGTATATTGTATACATAGTAATTATTGATGATACAGTACATCATACACGATTACATACAAAGTATTATACATAGAATATTGATGACAAGGTGTACATCACACAACATTACACAGTATATTACACATGTGAATATGTTGATGATACGGTAGATCATGTAGTCGATTATAATAGTATTACTTATACATTATAATTATTGATGATAATATACATCATACAGTCGATTACACAGTACATTACACATAATTATTGATGATACAGTACACCATACAGTCGATTACACAGTACATTACACATAATTATTGATGACAGAGTACATCATACAGTCGATTATACGGTATTACTATACGATAATTATTGATGATACAGTACATCATATGAAGATTACACAGTACATTATACATAATTATTGATGATACAGTACATCATACAGTCGATTACACAGTACATTACACATAATTACAGATGATGCATAGCATCATGCAGTCGATTACACAGTACATTACAATAATTATTGATGATACAGTACATCATACAGTCGATTACACAGTACATTACACATAATTATTGATGATACAGTACACCATACAGTCGATTACACACATTACACATAATTATTGATGATACAGTACATCATACAGTCGATTACACAGTACATTATATATAATATTGATGATACAGTACATCACACAGTCGATTACATGCCAGTATATTACATTACAATTATTGATGATACAGTACATCATACAGTCGATTACACAGTACATTACACATAATTATTGATGATACAGTACATCATACAGTCGATTACACAGTACATTACACATAATTATTGATGATACAGTACACCATACAGTCGATTACACAGCATATTACACATAATTATTGATGACAGAGTACATCATTGTTACCAGTTTACTGCCAGCCAGTACATTACACATAATTATTGATGATACAGTACATCATACAGTCGATTACACAGTACATTATACATAATTATTGATGATACAGTACATCATACAGTCGATTACACAGTACATTATACATAATATTGATGATACAGTACATCATACAGTCGATTACACAGTACATTATACATAATTATTGATGACATATAGCACATCATACAGTCGATTACACAGTACATTACACATAATTATTGATGATACAGTACATCATACAGTCGATTACACAGTACATTATACATAATTATTGATGATACAGTACATCATACAACAGATACACAGTACATTATACATAATTATTGATGATACAGTACATCACACAGTCGATTACACAGTACACAATATACATAATTATTGATGATACAGTACATCATACAGTCGTGGATTACACAGTACATTACATTACAATTATTGATGATACAGTACATCACACAGTCGATTACACAGTACATTACACATAATTATTGAGATGATACAGCACATCATACAGTCGATTACAGTACATTGGCACATAATTACGATGATACAGTACATCATACAGTCGATTACACAGTACATTATACATAATTATTGATGATACAGTACATCATACAGTCGATTACACAGTACATTATACATAATTGGTTGATGGATACAGTACATCATACAGTCGATTACACAGTACATTATACATAATTATTGATGATACAGTACATCATACAGTCGATTACACAGTACATTACACATAATTATTGATGATACAGTACATCACACAGTCGATTACACAGTACATTACACATAATTATTGATGATACAGTACATCATACAGTCGATTAAGCAGTACATTATACATAATTATTGATGATACAGTACATCATACAGTTGATTACACAGTACATTATACATAATTATTGATGATACAGCACATCATACAGTCGATTACACAGTACATTACACATAATTATTGATGATGCTGTACACCGCTTGTCGATTACACAGCATTATACAATTATTGATGATACAGTACATCATACAGTCGATTACACAGTACATTACACATAATTATTGATGATACAGTACATCATACAGTCGATTACACAGGTACATTACACATAATTATTGATGATACAGTACATCATACAGTCGATTACACAGTACACGCAGTATAATTATTGATGATACAGTGGCATCATACAGTCGATTACACAGTACATTACACATAATTATTGATGATACAGTATGATCACATGAAGTCGATTACACAGTACATTATACATAATTATTGATGATACAGTACATCATACAGTCGATTACACAGTACATTTACAATATACAATTATTGATGATACAGTACATCATACAGTCGATTACACAGTATACAATACACATAATTATTAGATGATACAGTACATCATACAGTCGATTATACAGTACATTGGCACATAATTATTGATGATACAGTACATCATACAGTCGATTACACAGTACATTACACATAATTATTGATGATACAGTACATCATACAGTCGATTATACAGTACATTACACATAATTATTGATGATACAGTACATCATACAGTCGATTACACAGCATTACACATAATTATTGATGATACAGTACATCACACAGTCGATTACACAGTACATTATACATAATTATTGATGGATATACATCATACAGTTGATTACACAGTACATTACATTACAATTATTGATGATACAGTACATCATACAGTCGATTACAATAGTACATTACACATAATTATTGATGATACAGTACATCATACAGTCGATTACACAGTACATTACACATAATTATTGATGATACAGTACATCATACAGTCGATTACACAGTACATTACACATAATTATTGATGACAAAATAACGCTTACCAGTCGATTACACAGTACATTATACATAATTATTGATGATACAGTACATCATACAGTCGATTACACAGTACATTACACATAATTATTGATGATACAGTACATCATACAGTCGATTACACAGTACATTACACATAATTACGATGATACAGTACATCATACGTCGATTACACAGTACATTACATATAATTATTGATGATACAGTACATCATACAGTTTATCACTATGCACAGTACACAGCACATAATTATTGATGATACAGTACATCATACAGTTTACTTACCAGTACATTACACATAATTATTGATGATACAGTACATCATACAGTCGATTACACAGTACATTACACATAATTATTGATGATACAGTACATCATACAATGGATTACACAGTACATTACATATAATTATTGATGATACAGTACATCACACAGTCGATTACACAGTACATTATACATAATTATTGATGATACAGTACATCATACAGTCGATTACACAGTACATTACACATAATTATTGATGATACAGTACATCACAGTCGATTACACAGTACATTACACATAATTATTGATGATACAGTACATCATACAGTCGATTACACAGTACATTACACATAATTATTGATGATACAGTACATCATACAGTCGATTACAGTACAATACACATAATTACGATGACACAGTACATCACACAGTCGATTATAATACATTATACATAATTATTGAATAGATACAGTACATCATACAGTCGATTACACAGTACATTACACATAATTATTGATGATACAGTACATCATACAGTCGATTACACAGTACATTACATAATTATTGATGATACAGTACATCATACAGTCGATTACACAGTACATTACACATAATTATTGATGATACAGTACATCATACAGTCGATTAACACAGTACATTACACATAATTATTGATGATACAGTACATCATACAGTCGATTACACAGTACATTACACATAATTACGATACAGTACATCATACAGTCGATTACACAGTACATTACACATAATTATTGATGATACAGTACATCATACAGTCGATTACACAGTACATTACACATAATTATTGATGGATATACAGTACATCATACAGTCGATTACACAGTACATTACACATAATTATTGATGATACAGTACATCATACAGTCGATTACACAGTACATTACACATAATTATTGATGATACAGTACATCATACAGTCGAGTACACAGTACATTACACATAATTATTGATGATACAGTACATCATACAGTCGATTACACAGTACATTACACATAATTATTGACGATACAGTACATCATACAGTCGATTACGGTACATTACACATACTGCTGATGATACAGTACATCATACAGTTGATCATACAGTACATTACACATAATTATTGATGATACAGTACATCATACAGTCGATTACACAGTACATTACACATAATTATTGATGATACAGTACATCATACAGTCGATTACACAGTACATTACACATAATTATTGATGATACAGTACATCATACAGTCGATTACACAGTACATTATGACATACTGTATTTATTGATGATACAGCACATCATACAGTCGGATTACACAGTACATTATACATAATTATTGATGATACAGTACATCATACAGTCGATTACACAGTACATTATACATAATTATTGATGATACAGTACATCATACAGTCGACACATTAGCATTATACATAATTATTGATGATACAGTACATCATACAAAGTCGATTACACAGTACATTACACATACTATTGATGATGTACAGTACATCACACAGTCGATTACACAGTACATTATTATACATAATTATTGATGATACAGTACATCATACAATGGATTACACAGTACATTACACATAATTATTGATGATACAGTAAGAACAACACATACAGTCGATTACACAAAGCATTATACATAATTATTGATGATACAGTACATCATACAGTCGATTACACAGTACATTACACATAATTACACATTACAGTATATCATACAGTCGATTACACAGTACATTATACATAATTATTGATGATACAGTACATCATACAGTCGATTAAGCACAGTACATTACACATAATTATTAATACAGAGTACATCATACAGTCGATTACACAGTACATTACACATAATTATTGATGATACAGTACATCATACAGTCGATTACACAGTACATTACATGCCATAATTATTGATGATACAGTACATCATACAGTCGATTACACAGTACATTACACATAATTATTGATGATACAGTACATCATACAGTCGATTACAATAGTACATTATACATAATTATTGATGATACAGTACATCATACAGTCGATTACACAGTACATTACATTACAATTATTGATGACACAGTACATCATACAGTCGATTACACAGTACATTATACATAATTATTGATGATACAGTACATCATACAATGGATTACACAGTACATTACACATAATTATTGATGACAGAGTACATCATACAGTCGATTACATTGGTACATTACATATAATTATTGATGATACAGTACATCATACAGTCGATTACACAGTACATTACGATATAATGGCTGAAGCATACAGCACTACAGCCGATTACACAGTACATTACACATAATTATTGATGATACAGTACATCATACAGTCGATTACACAGTACATTACACATGAATATTGATGATATTGTACACATCATACAGTCGATTGTACAGTACATTACACATAATTATTGATGATACAGTACATCATACAGCGTCGATTACACAGTACATTGATACAGTACATCATACAGTCGATTACACAGTACATTACACATAATTATTACGATACAGTACATCATACAGTCGATTACACAGTACATTATACATAATTATTGATGATACAGTACATCATACAGTCGATTACACAGTACATTACATACAACACACGAGTACATCATACAGTCGATTACAATAGTACATTACACATAATTATTGATGATACAGTACATCATACAGTCGATTACACAGTACACATACATAATTATTGATGATACAGTACATCATACAGTCGATTACACAGTACATTATACATAATTATTGATGATACAGTACATCATACAGTCGATTACACAGTACATTACACATAATTATTGATGACAGAGTACATCATACAGTCGATTAGCACAGTACATTACACATAATTATTGATGATACAGTACATCATACAGTCGATTACACAGTACATTACACATAATTATTGATGATACAGTACATCATACAGTCGATTACACAGTACATTACACATAATTATTGATGATACAGTACATCATACAGTCGATTACATTACACATAATTATTGATGATACAGTACATCATACAGTCGATTACACAGTACATTACACATAATTATTGATGATACAGTACATCATACAGTCGATTACACAGTACATTACACATAATTATTGATGATACAGTACATCATACAGTCGATTACACAGTACATTACACATAATTATTGATGATACAGTACATCATACAGTCGATTACACAGTACATTATACATAATTATTGATGATACAGTACATCATACAGTCGATTACACAGTACATTACACACAATTATTACTATTGTATACACTCATACAGTCGATTACACAGCACATTACACATAACTATTGACGGATACAGTACACCATACAACATTACACAGTACATTACACATAATTGTTGATGATACAGTACATCATACAGTCGATTACACAGTACATTATACATACCTATTGATGATACAGTACATCATACAGTCGATTACAGCTATACA
>JBBBDQ010016073.1:0-48830 GCA_037127315.1 Ascarosepion bandense | reverse complement strand
GTACATTACACATAATTATTGATGACACAGTCGTTACCCAGTACATTACACATAATTATTGATGACACAGTACATCATACAGTCGATTACACAGTACATTACACATAATTATTGATGGCTACATTATACAGTCAGTTAGACAGTACATCATACAGTCGATTACAGTACATTACACATAATTATTGATGATACAGTACATCATACAGTCGATTACACAGTACATTACACATAATTATTGATGAGACAGTACATCATACAGTCGATTACACAGTACATTACACATAATTATTGATGAGACAGTACATCATACAGTCGATTACAAAGTACATTACACATAATTATTGATGACACAGTACATCATACAGTCGATTACACAGTACATTACACATAATTATTGATGAGACAGTACATCATACAGTCGATTACACAGTACATTACACATAATTATTGATGAGACAGTACATCATACAGTCGATTACACAGTACATTACACATAATTATTGATGAGACAGTACATCATACAGTCGATTACAAGTACATTACACATAATTATTGATGACACAGTACATCATACAGTCGATTACACAGTACATTACACATAATTATTGATGACACAGTACATCATACAGTCGATTACACAGTACATTACACATAATTATTGATGACACAGTACATCATACAGTCGATTACACAGTACATTACACATAATTATTGATGAGACAGTACATCATACAGTCGATTACACAGTACATTACACATAATTATTGATGAGAGAGTACATCATACAGTCGATTACACAGTACATTACACATAATTATTGATGACACAGTACATCATACAGTCGATTACACAGTACATTACACATAATTATTGATGACACAGTACATCATACAGTCGATTACACGATACATTACACATAATTATTGATGACACAGTACATCATACAGTCGATTACACAGTACATTACACATAATTATTGATGACATAGTACATCATACAGTCGATTACACAGTACATTACACATAATTATTGATTACACAGTACATCATACAGTCGATTACACAGTACATTACACATAATTATTGATGACATAGTACATCATACAGTCGATTACACAGTACATTACACATAATTATTGATGACACAGTACATCATACAGTCGATTACACAGTACATTACACATAATTATTGATGACACAGTACATCATACAGTCGATTACACAGTACATTACACATAATTATTGATGACACAGTACATCATACAGTCGATTACACAGTACATTACACATAATTATTGATGACACAGTACATCATACAGTCGATTACACAGTACATTACACATAATTATTGATGACACAGTACATCATACAGTCGATTACACAGTACATTACATAATTATTGATGACACAGTACATCATACAGTCGATTACACAGTACATTACACATAATTATTGATGACACAGTACATCATACAGTCGATTACACAGTACATTACACATAATTATTGATGACACAGTACATCATACAGTCGATTACACAGTACATTACACATAATTATTGATGACACAGTACATCATACAGTCGATTACACAGTACATTACACATAATTATTGATGACATAGTACATCATACAGTCGATTACACAGTACATTACACATAATTATTGATGACACAGTACATCATACAGTCGGTCACACAGTACATTACACATAATTATTGATGACACAGTACATCATACAGTCGATTACACAGTACATTACACATAATTATTGATGACACAGTACATCTTGCAGTCGATTACACAGTACATTGCACATAATTATTGATGACACAGTACATCATACAGTCGATTACACAGTACATTACACATAATTATTGATGACACAGTACATCATACAGTCGATTACACAGTACATTACACATAATTATTGATGACACAGTACATCATACAGTCGATTACACAGTACGTACATAATTATTGATGACACAGTACATCATACAGTCGATTACACAGTACATTACACATAATTATTGATGACATAGTACATCATACAGTCGATTACACAGTACATTACACATAATTATTGATGACACAGTACATGCTGATCCCGATTACACAGTACATTACATAATTATTGATGACACAGTACATCATACAGTCGATTACACAGTACATTACACATAATTATTGATGACACAGTACATCATACAGTCGATTACACAGTACATTACATAATTATTGATGACACAGTACATCATACAGTCGATTACACAGTACATTACACATAATTATTGATGACACAGTACATCATACAGTCGATTACACAGTACATTACACATAATTATTGATGACCACCGTACATCATACAGTCGATTACACAGTACATTACACATAATTATTGATGACATTGCATCATACAGTCGATTACACAGTACATTACACATAATTATTGATGACATAGTACATCATACAGTCGATTACACAGTACATTACACATAATTATTGATGACACAGTACATCCATACAGTCGATTACTGGTATTACATAATTATTGATGACACAGTACATCGCACAGTCGATTACACAGTACATTACACATAATTATTGATGACACAATTCATCATACAGTCGATTACACAGTACATTACACATAATTATTGATGACACAGTACATCATACAGTCGATTACACAGTACATTACACATAATTATTGATGACACAGTACATCATACAGTCGATTACGTACATTACACATAATTATTGATGACACAGTACATCATACAGTCGATTACACAGTACATTACATATTATTGATGACGTGCCATCATACAGTCGATTACACAGTACATTACACATAATTATTGATGACATAGTACATCATACAGTCGATTACACAGTACATTACACATAATTATTGATGACACAGTACATCATACAGTCGATTACACAGTACATTACACATAATTATTGATGACACAGTACATCATACAGTCGATTACACAGTACATTACACACATAATTATTGATGAGACAGTACATCATACAGTCGATTACACAGTACATTACACATAATTATTGATGAGACAGTACATCATACAGTCGATTACACAGTACATTACACGCAATTATTGACACAGTACATCATACAGTCGATTACACAGTACATTACACATAATTATTGATGACATAGTACATCATACAGTCGATTACACAGTACATTACATAATTATTGATGACACAGTACGGCATCATACAGTCGATTACACAGTACATTACACATAATTATTGATGACACAGTACATCATACAGTCAGTACACAGTACATTACATAATTATTGATGACACTACATTATACATTCGATTACACAGTACATTACACATATTATTGATGAGACATTACATCATACAGTCGATTACACAGTACATTACACATAATTATTGATGACCTGGTCACATCATACAGTCGTTACAAAATTACATTACACATAATTATTGATGACACAGTACATCATACAGTCAAGTACACAGTACATTACACATAATTATTGATGACACTACATATACATTCGATTATACAGTACATTACACATAATTATTGATGACACAGTACATCATACAGTCGATTACACAGTACATTACACATAATTATTGATGACACTACATCTCCATTCGATTACACAGTACATTACACATAATTATTGATGACACTACATTATACATTCGATTGCACAGTACATTACACATAATTATTGATGACACTACATTATACATTCGATTACACAGTACATTACACATAATTGTTGATGACACAGTACATCATACAGTCGATTACACAGTACATTACACATAATTATTGATGACACTACATTATACATTCGATTACACAGTACATTACACATAATTATTGATGACACTACATTATACATTCGATTACACAGTACATTACATAATTATTGATGACACTACATTATACATTCGATTACACAGTACATTACACATAATTATTGATGAGACAGTACATCATACAGTCGATTACACAGTACATTATAATTATTATTGAAACACCATTATACATTCGATTACACAGTACATTACACATAATTATTGATGACACAGTACATCACTACAGTCGATTACACAATTACATTACACATAATTATTGATGACACTACATTATACATTCGATTACACAGTACATTACACATAATTATTGATGACACAGTACATCATACAGTCGATTACACAGTACATTACATAATTATTGATGACACAGTACATCATACGGTCGATTACACAGTACATTACACATAATTATTGATGACACAGTACATCATACATTCGAATTACACAGTACATTACATAATTATTGATGACACTACATTATACATTCGATTACACAGTACATTACACATAATTATTGATGACACAGTACATCATGCATTCGATTACACAGTACATTACACATAATTATTGATGACACCCCATTATACATTCGATTACACAGTACATTACACATAATTATTGATGACACAGTACATCATACATTCGATTACACGAGTACATTACACATAATTATTGATGACACAGTACATCATACAGTCGATTACACAGTACATTACACATAATTATTGATGACACTACATTATACATTCGATTACACAGTACATTACACATAATTATTGATGACACAGTACATCATACAGTCGATTACACAGTACATTACACATAATTATTGATGACACTACATTATACATTCGATTACACAGTACATTACACATAATTATTGATGACACAGTACATCATACAGTCGATTACACAGTACATTACACATAATTATTGATGACACAATGCATCATACAGTCGATTACACAGTACATTACACATAATTATTGATGACACAGTACATCATACAGTCGATTACACAGTACATTACACATAATTATTGATGACACTACAATTATACATTCGATTACACAGTACATTACACATAATTATTGATGACACAGTACATCATACAGTCGATTACACAGTACATTACACATAATTATTAGAGTAATACCTACATTATACATTCGATTACACAGTACCATTACACATAATTATTGATGACACAGTACATCATACAGTCGATTACACAGTACATTACACATAATTATTGATGACACTACATTATACATTCGATTACACAGTACATTACACATAATTATTGATGACACAGTACATCATACAGTCGATTACACAGTACATTACACATAATTATTGATGACACTACATTATACATTCGATTACACAGTACATTACACATAATTATTGATGACACAGTACATCCTTGATCCCGATTACACAGTACATTACACATAATTATTGATGACACAGTACATCATACAGTCGATTACACAGTACATTACACATAATTATTGATGACACAGTACATCATACAGTCGATTACACAGTACATTACACATAATTATTGATGACACAGTACATCATACAGTCGATTACACAGTACATTACATAATTATTGATGACACAGTACATCATACAGTCGATTACACAGTACATTACACATAATTATTGATGACACTACATTATACATTCGATTACACAGTACATTACACATAATTATTGATGACACAGTACATCATACAGTCGATTACACAGTACATTACACATAATTATTGATGACACTACATTATACATTCGATTACACAGTACATTACACATAATTATTGATGACACAGTACATCATACAGTCGATTACACAGTACATTACACATAATTATTGATGACACTACATTATACATTCGATTACACAGTACATTACACATAATTATTGATGACACAGTACATCCTTACAGTCGATTACACAGTACATTACACATAATTATTGATGACACAGTACATCATACAGTCGATTACACAGTACATTACACATAATTATTGATGACACAATTTATCATACAGTCGATTACACAGTACATTACACATAATTATTGATGACACAGTACATCATACAGTCGATTACACAGTACATTACACATAATTATTGATGACACTACATTATACATTCGATTACACAGTACATTACACATAATTATTGATGACACGAGTACATCATACAGTCGATTACACAGTACATTACACATAATTATTGATGACACTACATTATACATTCGATTACACAGTACATTATAATTATTGATGACACAGTACATCATACAGTCGATTACACAGTACATTACACATAATTATTGATGACTACATTATACATTCAGTTACACAGTACATTACACATAATTATTGATGACACTACATTATACATTCGATTACACAGTACATTACACATAATTATTGATGACACAGTACATCATACAGTCGATTACACAGTACATTACACATAATTATTGATGACACAGTACATCATACAGTCGATTACACAGTACATTACACATAATTATTGATGACACTACATTATACATTCGATTACACAGTACATTACACATAATTATTGATGACACAGTACATCATACGAATACGATTACACAGTACATTTACACATAATTATTGATGACACTACATTATACATTCGATTACACAGTACATTACACATAATTATTGATGACACTACATTATACATTCGATTACACAGTACATTACACATAATTATTGATGACACAGTACATCATACAGTCGATTACACAGTACATTACACATAATTATTGATGACACAGTACATCATACAGTCGATTACACAGTACATTACACATAATTGTGATGACACAGTACATCATACAGTCGATTACACAGTACATTACACATAATTATTGATGACTACATTATACATTCGATTACACAGTACATTACACATAATTATTGATGACACAGTACATCATACAGTCGATTACACAGTACATTACACATAATTATTGATGACACTACATTATACATTCGATTACACAGTACATTACACATAATTATTGATGACACAGTACATCATACAGTCGATTACACAGTACATTACACATAATTATTGATGACACAGTACATCATACAGTCGATTACACAGTACATTACACATAATTATTGATGACACTACATTATACATTCGATTACACAGTACATTACACATAATTATTGATGACACAGTACATCATACAGTCGATTACACAGTACATTACACATAATTATTGATGACACTACATTATACATTCGATTACACAGTACATTACACATAATTATTGACCACAGTACATCATACAGTCGATTACACAGTACATTACACATAATTATTGATGACACTACATTATACATTCGATTACACAGTACATTACACATAATTATTGATGACACAGTACATCATACAGTCGATTACACAGTACATTACACATAATTATTGATGACACAGTACATCATACAGTCGATTACAGTACATTACACATAATTATTGATGACACAGTACATCATACAGTCGATTACACAGTACATTACACATAATTATTGATGACACAGTACATCATACAGTCGATTACACAGTACATTACACATAATTATTGATGACACTACATCATACATTCGATTACACAGTACATTACACATAATTATTGATGACACAGTACATCATACAGTCGATTACACAGTACATTACACATAATTATTGATGACACTACATTATACATTCGATTACACAGTACATTACACATAATTATTGATGACACAGTACATCATACAGTCGATTACACAGTACATTACACATAATTATTGATGACACTACATTATACATTCGATTACACAGTACATTACACATAATTATTGATGACACAGTACATCATACAGTCGATTACACAGTACATTACACATAATTATTGATGAGACGGTACATCATACAGTCGATTACACAGTACATTACACATAATTATTGATGACACTACATTATACATTCGATTACACAGTACATTACATAATTATTGATGACACAGTACATCATACAGTCGATTACACAGTACATTACACATGACTATTGATGAGACAGTACATCATACAGTCGATTACACAGTACATTACACATAATTATTGATGACACTACATTATACATTCGATTACACAGTACATTACACATAATTATTGATGACACAGTACATCCGCTACAGTCGATTACACAGTACATTACACATAATTATTGATGACACAGTACACATCATACAGTCGATTACACAGTACATTACACATAATTATTGATGACACAGTACATCATACAGTCGATTACACAGTACATTACACATAATTATTGATGACACTACATTATACATTCGATTACACAGTACATTACACATAATTATTGATGACACAGTATATCATACAGTCGATTACACAGTACATTACACATAATTATTGATGAGACAGTACATCGCACAGTCGATTACACAGTACATTACACATATTATTGATGACACAGTACATCATACAGTCGATTACACAGTACATTACACATAATTATTGATGACACAGTACATCATACAGTCGATTACACAGTACATTACACATAATTATTGATGACACAGTACATCATACAGTCGATTACACAGTACATTACACATAATTATTGATGACACTACATTATACATTCGATTACACAGTACATTACACATAATTATTGATGACACAGTACATCATACAGTCGATTACACAGTACATTACACATAATTATTGATGACACAGTACATCATACAGTCGATTACACAGTACATTACATAATTATTGATGACACAGTACATCATACAGTCGATTACACAGTACATTACACATAATTATTGATGACACAGTACATCATACAGTCGATTACACAGTACATTACACATATTATTGATGACACTACATTATACATTCGATTACACAGTACATTACACATAATTATTGATGACACAGTACATCATACAGTCGATTACACAGTACATTACACATAATTATTGATGACACAGTACATCATACAGTCGATTACACAGTACATTACACATAATTATTGATGACACAGTACATCATACAGTCGATTACACAGTACATTACACACATAATTATTGATGACACAGTACATCATACAGTCGATTACACAGTACATTACACATAATTATTGATGACACTACATTATACATTCGATTACACAAGTACATTACACATAATTATTGATGACACAGTACATCATACAGTCGATTACACAGTACATTACACATAATTATTGATGACACTACATTATACATTCGATTACACAGTACATTACATAATTATTGATGACACAGTACATCATACAGTCGATTACACAGTACATTACACATAATTATTGATGACACTACATTATACATTCGATTACACAGTACATTACACATAATTATTGATGACACAGTACATCATACAGTCGATTACACAATTTTATTACACATAATTATTGATGACACAGTACATCATACAGTCGATTACACAGTACATTACACATAATTATTGATGACACAGTACATCATACAGTCGATTACACAGTACATACACATAATTATTGATGACGTAGTACATCATACAGTCGATTACACAGTACATTACACATAATTATTGATGACACTACATTATACATTCGATTACACAGTACATTACACATAATTATTGATGACACAGTACATCATACAGTCGATTACAGTACATTACACATAATTATTGATGACACTACATTATACATTCGATTACACAGTACATTACACATAATTATTGATGACACAGTACATCATACAGTCGATTACACAGTACATTACACATAATTATTGATGACACTACGCTTATACATTCGATTACACAGTACATTACATAATTATTGATGACACTACATTATACATTCGATTACACAGTACATTACACATAATTATTGATGACACAGTACATCATACAGTCGATTACACAGTACATTACACATAATTGATGACACAATTTTTATCATACAGTCGATTACACAGTACATTACACATAATTATTGATGACACAGTACATCATACAGTCGATTACACAGTACATTACACATAATTATTGATGACACTAAAGTATACATTCGATTACACAGTACATTACATAATTATTGATGACACAGTACATCATACAGTCGATTACACAGTACATTACATAATTATTGATGACACTACATTATACATTCGATTACACAGTACATTACATGTTATTGATGACACAGTACATCACTTAAGTCGATTACACAGTACATTACACATAATTATTGATGAGACAGTACATCATACAGTCGATTACACAGTACATTACACATAATTATTGATGACACAGTACATCATACAGTGAATACACAGTACATTACACATAATTATTGATGACACAGTACATCATACAGTCGATTACACAGTACATTACACATAATTATTGATGACACAGTACATCATACAGTCGATTACACAGTACATTACACATAATTATTGATGACACAGTACATCATACAGTCGATTACACAGTACATTACACATAATTATTGATGACACTACATTATACATTCAGTTACACAGTACATTACATAATTATTGATGACACAGTACATCATACAGTCGATTACACAGTACATTACACATAATTATTGATGACACTACATTATACATTCGATTACACAGTACATTACACATAATTATTGATGACACAGTACATCATACAGTCGATTACACAGTACATTACACATAATTATTATTGATGACACTACATTATACATTCGATTACACAGTACATTACACATAATTATTGATGACACAGTACATCATACAGTCGATTACACAGTACATTACACATAATTATTGATGAGACAGTACATCATACAGTCGATTACACAGTACATTACACATAATTATTGATGACACAGTACATCATACAGTCGATTACACAGTACATTACACATAATTATTGATGACACAGTACATCATACAGTCGATTACACAGTACATTACACATAATTATTGATGACACAGTACATCATACAGTCGATTACACAGTACATTACATAATTATTGACAATACAGTACATCATACAGTCGATTACACAGTACATTACACATAATTATTGATGACACAGTACATCATACAGTCGATTACACAATTACGGCTACATAATTATTGATGACACAATTACACATCATACAGTCGATTACACAGTACATTACACATAATTATTGATGACACAGTACATCATACAGTCGATTACACAGTACATTACACATAATTATTGATGACACTACATTATACATTCGATTACAGTGTATTACACATAATTATTGATGACACAGTATCATACAGTCGATTACACAGGTACATTACACATAATTATTGATGACACAGTACATCATACAGTCGATTACACAGTACATTACACATAATTATTGATGACACAGTACATCATACAGTCGATTACACAGTACATTACACATAATTATTGATGACACAGTACATCATACAGTCATACACAGTACATTACACATAATTATTGATGACACAGTACATCATACAGTCGATTACACAGTACATTACACATAATTATTGATGACACTACATTATACAGTCGATTACACAGTACATTACACATAATTATTGATGACACAGTACATCATACAGTCGATTACACAGTACATTACATAATTATTGATGACACTACATTAACATTCGATTACACAGTACATTACACACTAATTATTGATGACACAGTACATCATACAGTCGATTACACAGTACATTACACATAATTATTGATGACACAGTACATCATACAGTCGATTACACAGTACATTACACATAATTATTGATGACGTACATCCATACAGTCGATCCCAGTACGTACACACATAATTATTGATGACACTACATTATACAGTCGATTACACAGTACATTACACATAATTATTGATGACACGAGTACATCTATTACAGTCGATTACACAGTACATTACACATAGCAATTATTGACACAGTACATCATACAGTCGATTACGAACACATTACATAATTATTGATGACACAGTACATCATACAGTCGTTACACAGTACATTACACATAATTATTGATGACACAGTACATCATACAGTCGATTACACAGTACATTACACATAATTATTGATGACACTACATTATACATTCGATTACACAGTACATTACACATAATTATTGATGACACAGTACATCATACAGTCGATTACACAGTACATTACACATAATTATTGATGATACAGTACATCATACAGTCGATTACACAGTACATTACACATAATTATTGATGACACAGTACATCATACAGTCAATTACACAGTACATTACACATAATTATTGATGACACAGTACATCATACAGTCGATTACACAGTACATTACACATAATTATTGATGGCTACATTATACATTCGATTACACAGTACATTACACATAATTATTGATGACATAGTACATCATACAGTCGATTACATTACATACACATAATTATTGATGACACTACATTATACAGTCGATTACCACAGTACATTACACATAATTATTGATGACACAGTACATCATACAGTCGATTACACAGTACATTACACATAATTATTGATGACACAGTACATCATACAGTCGATTACATAGTACATTACACATAATTATTGATGACACAGTACATCATACATTCGATTACACAGTACATTACACATAATTATTGATGACACAGTACATCATACAGTCGATTACACAGTACATTACACATAATGATTGATGACACTACATTATACATTCGATTACACAGTACATTACACATAATTATTGATGACACAGTACATCATACAGTCGATTACACAGTACATTACATATTATTGAGCAAACTCGGTACATCCATACAGTCGGTCACAGTACATTACATAATTATTGATGACACTACATTATACATTCAGTTACACAGTACATTACATAATTATTGATGACACAGTACATCATACATTCGATTACACAGTACATTACACATAATTATTGATGACACAGTACATCATACAGTCGATTACACAGTACATTTATAATGATTGATGACACTACATTATACATTCGATTACACAGTACATTACACATAATTATTGATGACACAGTACATCATACAGTCGATTACACAGTACATTACACATAATTATTGATGACTCAGTATCCTTTAGTCGATTACACAGTACATTACACATAATTATTGATGACACTACATTATACATTCGATTACACAGTACATTACACATAATTATTGATGACACAGTACATCATACAGTCGATTACACAGTACATTACACATAATGATTGATGACACTACATTATACATTCGATTACACAGTACATTACACATAATTATTGATGACACTACATTATACAGTCGATTACACAGTACATTACACATAATTATTGATGACACAGTACATCATACAGTCGATTACACAGTACATTACACATAATTATTGATGACACTACATTATACATTCGATTACACAGTACATTACACATAATTATTGATGACACAGTACATCATACAGTCGATTACACAGTACATTACACATAATTATTGATGACACTACATTATACATTCGATTACACAGTACATTACACATAATTATTGATGACTATGTTACATCATACAGTCGATTACACAGTACATTACACATAATTATTGATGACACTACATTATACAGTCGATTCACAGTACATTACACATAATTATTGATGACACAGTACATCATACAGTCGATTACACAAGTACATTACACATAATTATTGATGACACAGTACATCATACAGTCGATTACACAGTACATTACACATAATTATTGATGACACTACATTATACATTCGATTACACAGTACATTACACATAATTATTGATGACACAGTACATCATACAGTCAATTACACAGAAATTACGTACACATAATTATTGATAATACAGTACATCATACAGTCGATTACACAGTACATTACACATAATTATTGATGACACGGTACATCATACAGTCGATTACACAGTACATTACACATAATTATTGATGACACAGTACATCATACAGTCGATTACACAGTACATTACACATAATTATTGATGACCCACAGTACATCATACAGTCGATTACACAGTACATTACACATAATTATTGATGACTCAGTACATCATACAGTCGATTACACAGTACATTACCATAATTATTGATGACACTACATTATACATTCGATTACACAGTACATTACACATAATTATTGATGACACAGTACATCATACAGTCGATTACACAGTACATTACACATAATTATTGATGACACAGTACATCATACAGTCGATTACACAGTACATTACACATAATTATTGATGACACAGTACATCATACAGTCGATTACACAGTACATTACACATAATTGTCAGTGACACTACATTATACAGTCGATTACACAGTACATTACACATAATTATTGATGACACAGTACATCATACAGTCGATTACACAGTACATTACACATAATTATTGATGACACAGTACATCATACAGTCGATTACACAGTACGTACATAATTATTGATGACACAGTACATCATACAGTCGATTACACAGTACATTACACATAATTATTGATGACACAGTACATCATACAGTCGATTACACAGTACATTACATAATTATTGATGACACTACATTATACATTCGATTACACAGTACATTACACATAATTATTGATGACACAGTACATCATACAGTCGATTACACAGTACATTACACATAATTATTGATGACACTACATTATACAGTCGATTACACAGTACATTACACATAATTATTGATGACTCAGTACATCATACAGTCGATTACACAGTACATTACACATAATTATTGATGACACTACGTATACATTCGATTACACAGTACATTACACATAATTATTGATGACACAGTACATCATACAGTCGATTACAGTACATTACACATAATTATTGATGACACTACATTATACAGTCGATTACACAGTACATTACACATAATTATTGATGACACAGTACATCATACAGTCGATTACACGAGTACATTACACATATTATTGATGACACTACATTATACATTCCATTACACAGTACATTACACATAATTATTGATGACACAGTACATCATACAGTCGATTACACAGTACGTACATAATTATTGATGACACTACATTATACATTCGATTACACAGTACATTACACATAATTATTGATGACATAGTACATCATACAGTCGATTACACAGTACATTACACATAATTATTGATGACACTACATTATACAGTCGATTACACAGTACATTACACATAATTATTGATGACACAGTACATCATACAGTCGATTACACAGTACATTACACATAATTATTGATGACACAGTACATCATACAGTCGATTACACAGTACATTACACATAATTATTGATGACACTACATTAACATTCGATTACACAGTACATTACACATAATTATTGATGACACAGTACATACATACAGTCGATTACACAGTACATTACACATAATTATTGATGACACAGTACATCATACAGTCTAGATTACACAGTACATTACATAATTATTGATGACACAGTACATCATACAGTCGATTACACAGTACATTACATAATTATTGATGACTCAGTACATCATACAGTCGATTACACAGTACATTACACATAATTATTGATGACACTACATTATACATTCGTTACACAGTACATACACATAATTATTGATGACACAGTACATCATACAGTCGATTACACAGTACATTACACATAATTATTGATGACACAGTACATCATACAGTCGATTACACAGTACATTACACATAATTATTGATGACACAGTACATCATACAGTCGATTACACAGTACATTACACACCAATTATTGATGACACTACATTATACAGTCGATTACAGTACATTACACATAATTATTGATGACTTACAGTACATCTTGAAGTCGATTACACAGTACATTACACATAATTATTGATGACACTACATTATACATTCGATTACACAGTACATTACACATAATTATTGATGACACAGTACATCATACAGTCGATTACACAGTACATTACACATAATTATTGATGACACTACATTATACATTCGATTACACAGTACATTACACATAATTATTGATGACACAGTACATCATACAGTCGATTACAGTACATTACACATAATTATTGATGACACTACATTATACATTCGATTACACAGTACATTACACACATAATTATTGATGACACAGTACATCATGCAGTCGATTACACAGTACATTGCACATAATTATTGATGACACAGTACATCATACAGTCGATTACACAGTACATTGCACATAATTATTGATGACCTTTTACGTATACATTCGATTACACAGTACATTACACATAATTATTGATGAGACAGTACATCATACAGTCGATTACACAGTACGTACATAATTATTGATGACACAGTACATCATACAGTCGATTACACAGTACATTACACATAATTATTGATGACACTACATTATACAGTCGATTACAAAGTACATTACACATAATTATTGATGACACAGTGCATCATACAGTCGATTACAGTACATTACACATAATTATTGATGACACAGTACATCATACAGTCGATTACACAGTACATTACACATAATTATTGATGACACTACGATATACAGTCGATTACAAAGTACATTACACATAATTATTGATGACACAGTACATCATACAGTCGATTACACAGTACATTACACATAATTATTGATGACACAGTACATCATACAGTCGATTACACAGTACATTACACATAATTATTGATGACACTACATTATACAGTCGATTACAAAGTACATTATACATAATTATTGATGACACAGTACATCATACAGTCGATTACACAGTACATTACACATAATTATTGATGAGACAGTACATCTGTACAGTCGATTACACAGTACATTACACATAATTATTGATGACACTACATTATACAGTCGATTACAAAATTACATTACACATAATTATTGATGGGGCAGTACGCATCATACAGTCCGATTACACAGTACATTACACATAATTATTGATGACACAGTACATCATACAGTCGATTACACAGTACATTACACATAATTATTGATGACACTACATTATACAGTCGATTACAAAGTACATTACATAATTATTGATGACACAGTACATCATACAGTCGATTACACAGTACATTACACATAATTATTGATGACACTACACATTATACAGTCGATTACAAAGTACATTACACATAATTATTGATGACACAGTACATCATACAGTCGATTACACAGTACATTACACATAATTATTGATGAGACAGTACATCATACAGTCGATTACACAGTACATTACACATAATTATTGATGACACAGTACATCATACAGTCGATTACACAGTACATTACATAATTATTGATGACACTACATTAACTAACAGTCGATTACAAAGTACATTACACATAATTATTGATGACACAGTACATCATACAGTCGATTACACATTACACATTACATAATTATTGATGACACAGTACATCATACAGTCGATTACAGTACATTACATAATTATTAGTGGCCTACATTATACAGTGTTACAAAGTACATTACACATAATTATTGATGACACAGTACATCATACAGTCGATTACAGTACATTACACATAATTATTGATGACATAGTACATCATACAGTCGATTACACAGTACATTACACATAATTATTGATGACACAGTACATCATACAGTCGATTACACAATTACATTACACATAATTATTGATGACACAGTCACATCATACAGTCGATTACACAGTACATTACACGTAATTATTGTTGACACTACACGATATACGGTGATTACACAGTACATTACACATAATTATTGATGAGACAGTACATCATACAGTCGATTACACAGTACATTACACATAATTATTGATGACACAGTACATCATACAGTCGATTACACAGTACATTACACATAATTATTGATGACACTACATTATACAGTCGATTACAAAGTACATTACACATAATTATTGATGACACAGTACATCATACATTCGGTCACAGTACATTACACATAATTATTGATGAGACAGTACATCATACAGTCGATTACACAGTACACATTACACATAATTATTGATGACACTACATTATACATTCGATTACACAGTACATTACACATAATTATTGATGAGACAGTACATCATACAGTCGATTACACAGTACATTACATAATTATTGATGACACAGTACATCATACAGTCGATTACACAGTACATTACACATAATTATTGATGACACAGTACATCATACAGTCGATTACACAGTACATTACATAATTATTGATGACACAGTACATCATACAGTCGATTACAAAGTACATTACACATAATTATTGATGACACAGTACATCATACAGTCGATTACACAGTACATTACATAATTATTGATGACACAGTACATCATACAGTCGATTACAAAGTACATTACACATAATTATTGATGACACAGTACATCATACAGTCGATTACACAGTACATTACACATAATTATTGATGACACAGTACATCATACAGTCGATTACAAAAGTACATTACACATAATTATTGATGACACAGTACATCATACAGTCGATTACACAGTACATTACACATAATTATTGATGACACTACATTATACAGTCGATTACAAAGTACATTACACATAATTATTGATGACACAGTACATCATACATTCGATTACACAGTACATTACACATAATTATTGATGACACTACATTATACAGTCGATTACAAAGTACATTACACATAATTATTGATGACACAGTACATCATACATTCGATTACACAGTACATTACACATAATTATTGATGACACTACATTATACAGTCGATTACAAAGTACATTACACATAATTATTGATGACACAGTACATCATACATTCGATTACAAAGTACATTACACATAATTATTGATGACACAGTACATCATACGATTCGATTATTACACAGTACATTACACATAATTATTGATGACACAGTACATCATACAGTCGATTACAAAGTACATTACACATAATTATTGATGACGCAGTACATCATACAGTCGATTACAGTACATTACACATAATTATTGATGACACTACATTATACAGTCGATTACAAAGTACATTACACATAATTATTGATGACACAGTACATCATACATTCGATTACACAGTACATTACACATAATTATTGATGACACAGTACATCATACAGTCGATTACACAGTACATTACACATAATTATTGATGACACAGTACATCATACAGTCGATTACAAAGTACATTACACATAATTATTGATGACACAGTACATCATACAGTCGATTACACAGTACATTACACATAATTATTGATGACACTACATTATACGATCGATTACAAAGTACATTACACATAATTATTGATGACACAGTACATCATACAGTCGATTACACAGTACATTACACATAATTATTGATGACACTACATTATACAGTCGATTACACAGTACATTACACATAATTATTGATGACATAGTACATCATACAGTCGATTACACAGTACATTACACATAATTATTGATGACACAGTACATCATACAGTCGATTACAGTACATTACACATAATTATTGATGACACAGTACATCATACAGTCGATTACACAGTACATTACACATAATTATTGATGACACTACATTATACATTCGATTACACAGTACATTACACATAATTATTGATGAGACAGTACATCCTTCTGATCCCGATTACACAGTACATTACACATAATTATTGATGACACAGTACATCATACAGTCGATTACACAGTACATTACACATAATTATTGATGACACTACATTATACAGTCGATTACAAAGTACATTACACATAATTATTGATGACACAGTACATCATACATTCGATTACACAGTACATTACACATAATTATTGATGAGACAGTACATCATACAGTCGATTACACAGTACATTACACATAATTATTGATGACACTACATTATACATTCGATTACACAGTACATTACACATAATTATTGATGAGACAGTACATCATACAGTCGATTACACACAGTACATTACACATAATTATTGATGACACAGTACATCATACAGTCGATTACACAGTACATTACACATAATTATTGATGACACTACATTATACAGTCGATTACAAAGTACATTACACATAATTATTGATGACACAGTACATCATACATTCGATTACACAGTACATTACACATAATTATTGATGACACAGTACATCATACAGTCGATTACACAGTACATTACATAATTATTGATGACTGGTATCATACAGTCGATTACAAAGTACGTACACATAATTATTGATGACACAGTACATCATACAGTCGATTACAGTACATTACACATAATTATTGATGACATAGTACATCATACAGTCGATTACACAGTACATTACACATAATTATTGATGACACAGTACATCATACAGTCGATTACACAGTACATTACATAATTATTGATGACACTACATTATACATTCGATTACACAGTACATTACACATAATTATTGATGACACAGTACATCATACAGTCGATTACACACAGTACATTACACATAATTATTGATGACATAGTACATCATACAGTCGATTACACAGTACACATTACACATAATTATTGATGACACAGTACATCATACAGTCGATTATACAGTACATTACACATAATTATTGATGACACTACATTATACATTCGATTACACAGTACATTACACATAATTATTGATGACACTACATTATACAGTCGATTACAAAGTACATTACACATAATTATTGATGACACAGTACATCATACATTCGATTACACAGTACATTACACATAATTATTGATGAGACAGTACATCATACAGTCGATTACACAGTACATTACACATAATTATTGATGACACAGTACATCATACAGTCGATTACACAGTACATTACACATAATTATTGATGACACAGTACATCATACAGTCGATTACACAGTACATTACACATAATTATTGATGACACAGTACATCATACAGTCGATTACACAGTACATTACACATAATTATTGATGACACAGTACATCATACAGTCGATTACACAGTACATTACACATAATTATTGATGACACAGTACATCATACAGTCGATTACACAGTACATTACACATAATTATTGATGACACTACATTATACATTCGATTACAAAGTACATTACACATAATTATTGATGACACAGTACATCATACAGTCGATTACACAGTACATTACACATAATTATTGATGACACTACATTATACATTCGATTACACAGTACATTACACATAATTATTGATGACACAGTACATCATACAGTCGATTACACAGTACATTACACATAATTATTGATGACACAGTACATCATACAGTCGATTACACAGTACATTACACATAATTATTGATGAGACAGTACATCATACAGTCGATTACACAGTACATTACACATAATTATTGATGACACAGTACATCATACAGTCGATTACACAGTACATTACCGCCAATTATTGATGAGACACTACATCATACAGTCGATTACACAGTACATTACACATAATTATTGATGACACAGTACATCATACAGTCGATTACACAGTACATTACACATAATTATTGATGACACTACATTATACAGTCGATTACAAAGTACATTACACATAATTATTGATGACACAGTACATCATACATTCGATTACACAGTACATTACATAATTATTGATGAGACAGTACATCATACAGTCGATTACACAGTACATTACACATAATTATTGATGACACAGTACATCATACAGTCGATTCTACAGTACATTACACATAATTATTGATGACACAGTACACTCATACAGTCGATTACACAGTACATTACATAATTATTGATGATACAGTACATCATACAGTCGGTGCTATTTTTATTACACATAATTATTGATGACACAGTACATCATACAGTCGATTACACAGTACATTACACATAATTATTGATGACACAGTACATCATACAGTCGATTACACAGTACATTACACATAATTATTGATGACACAGTACATCATACAGTCGATTACACAGTACATTACACATAATTATTGATGACACTACATTATACAGTCGATTACAAAGTACATTACACATAATTATTGATAGGGCAGTACATCATACAGTCGATTACACAGTACATTACACATAATTATTGATGAGACAGTACATCATACAGTCGATTACACAGTACATTACACATAATTATTGATGAGACAGTACATCATACAGTCGATTACACAGTACATTACACATAATTATTGATGACACTACATTATACAGTCGATTACAAAGTACATTACACATAATTATTGATGAGACAGTACATCATACAGTCGATTACACAGTACATTACACATAATTATTGATGACACAGTACTTCATACAGTCGATTACACAGTACATTACACATAATTATTGATGAGACAGTACATCATACAGTCGGTACACAGTACATTACACATAATTATTGATGACACAGTACATCATACAGTCGATTACACAGTACATTACACATAATTATTGATGACACTACATTATACAGTCGATTACAAAGTACATTACACACTAATTATTGATGACACAGTACATCATACAGTCGATTACACAATTACATTACACATAATTATTGATGAGACAGTACATCATACAGTCGATTACACAGTACATTACATAATTATTGATGAGACAGTACATCATACAGTCGATTACACAGTACATTACACATAATTATTGATGACACTACATTATACAGTCAATTACAAAGTACATTACACATAATTATTGATGAGACAGTACATCATACAGTCGATTACACAGTACATTACACATAATTATTGATGACACAGTACTTCATACAGTCGATTACACAGTACATTACACATAATTATTGATGAGACAGTACATCATACAGTCGATTACACAGTACATTACACATAATTATTGATGACACAGTACATCATACAGTCGATTACACAGTACATTACACATAATTATTGATGACACTACATTATACAGTCGATTACAAAGTACATTACACATAATTATTGATGACACAGTACATCATACAGTCGATTACACAGTACATTACACATAATTATTGATGAGACAGTACATCATACAGTCGATTACACAGTACATTACACATAATTATTGATGAGACAGTACATCATACAGTCGATTACACAGTACATTACACATAATTATTGATGAGACAGTACATCATACAGTCGATTACACAGTACATTACACATAATTATTGATGACACAGTACATCATACAGTCGATTACACAGTACATTACACATAATTATTGATGACACCATTAACACAGTCGATTACAAAGTACATTACATAATTATTGATGACACAGTACATCATACAGTCGATTACACAGTACATTACACATAATTATTGATGAGACAGTACATCATACAGTCGATTACACATTTGTTACACATAATTATTGATGAGACAGTACATCATACAGTCGATTACACAGTGATACATAATTATTGATGAGACAGTACATCATACAGTCGATTACACAGTACATTACACATAATTATTGATGACACTACATTATACAGTCGATTACAAAGTACATTACACATAATTATTGATGACACAGTACATCATACAGTCGATTACACAGTACATTACACATAATTATTGATGACACTACATTATACAGTCGATTACAAAGTACATTACACATAATTATTGATGAGACAGTACATCATACAGTCGATTACAGTACATTACACATAATTATTGATGATACAGTACATCATACAGTCGATTACTCAGTACATTACACATAATTATTGATGAGACAGTACATCATACAGTCGATTACAAAGTACATTACACATAATTATTGATGACACAGTACACATCATACAGTCGATTACACAGTACATTACACATAATTATTGATGACACTACATTATACAGTCGATTACAAAGTACATTACACATAATTATTGATGATACAGTACATCATACAGTCGATTACAAAGTACATTACACATAATTATTGATGAGACAGTACATCATACAGTCGATTACACAGTACGTACATAATTATTGATGAGACAGTACATCAATACAGTCGATTACACAGTACGATACACATAATTATTGATGACACTACATTATACAGTCGATTACAAAGTACATTACACATAATTATTGATGAGACAGTACATCATACAGTCGATTACAAAGTACACATTACACATAATTATTGATGACACAGTACATCATACAGTCGATTACACAGTACATTACAATTATTGATGACACTACATTATGCAGTCCGGAATTACAAAATTACGTACATAATTATTGATGACACAGTACATCATACAGTCGATTACACAGTACATTACACATAATTATTGATGACACTACATTATACAGTCGATTACAAAGTACATTACACATAATTATTGATGAGACAGTACATCATACAGTCGATTACAAAAGTACATTTACACATAATTATTGATGACACAGTACATCATACAGTCGATTACAGTACATTACACATAATTATTGATGACACTACATTATACAGTCGATTACAAAGTACATTACACATAATTATTGATGACACAGTACATCATACAGTCGATTACACAGTACATTACACATAATTATTGATGACACTACATTCCTAGATAGTTACAAAGTACATTACACATAATTATTGATGAGACAGTACATCATACAGTCGATTACAAAGTACATTACACATAATTATTGATGACACAGTACATCAGCACAGTCGATTACACAGTACATTACATAATTATTGATGACACTACATTATACAGTCGATTACAAAGTACATTACACATAATTATTGATGAGACAGTACATCATACAGTCGATTACACAGTACATTACACATAATTATGATGAGACAGTACATCATACAGTCGATTACACAGTACATTACACATAATTATTGATGAGACAGTACATCATACAGTCGATTACAAAGTACATTACACATAATTATTGATGAGACAGTACATCATACAGTCGATTACACAGTACATTACACATAATTATTGATGAGACAGTACATCATACAGTCGATTACACAGTACATTACACATAATTATTGATGACACTACATTATACAGTCGATTACAAAGTACATTACACATAATTATTGATGACACAGTACATCATACAGTCGATTACACAGTACATTACACATAATTATTGATGAGACAGTACATCATACAGTCGATTACACAGTACATTACACATAATTATTGATGAGACAGTACATCATACAGTCGATTACACAGTACATTACACATAATTATTGATGAGACAGTACATCATACAGTCGATTACACAGTACATTACACATAATTATTGATGACACTACATTATACAGTCGATTACAAAGTACATTACACATAATTATTGATGACACAGTACATCATACAGTCAATTACACAGTACATTACACATAATTATTGATGATACAGTACATCATACAGTCAGTACACAGTACATTACACATAATTATTGATGATACAGTACATCATACAGTCGATTACACAGTACATTTACATAATTGTCAATTGACACAGTACATCATACAGTCGATTACACAGTACATTACACATAATTATTGATGACACAGTACATCATACAGTCGATTACACAGTACATTACACATAATTATTGATGAGACGATACATCATACAGTCGATTACACAATTTATTACACATAATTATTGATGAGACAGTACATCATACAGTCGATTACACAGTACATTACACATAATTATTGATGACACTACATTATACAGTCGTTACAAGTACATTACACATAATTGATGAGACAGTACATCATACAGTCGATTACACAGTACATTACACATAATTATTGATGAGACAGTACATCATACAGTCGATTACACAGTACATTACATAATTATTGATGACACTACATTATACAGTCGATTACAAAGTACATTACATAATTATTGATGACACAGTACATCATACAGTCGATTACACAGTACATTACACATAATTATTGATGAGACAGTACATCATACAGTCGATTACACGAGTACGTACACACATTATTGATGAGACAGTACATCATACAGTCGATTACACAATGCACATTACATAATTATTGATGACACTACATTATACAGTCATTCTACAGTACATTACATAATTATTGATGAGACAGTACATCATCACAGTCGATTACACAGTACATTACACATAATTATTGATGAGACAGTACATCATACAGTCGATTACACAGTACATTACACATAATTATTGATGACACTACATTATACAGTCGATTACAAAGTACGTACACATAATTATTGATGACACAGTACATCATACAGTCGATTACACAGTACATTACACATAATTATTGATGAGACAGTACATCGCCTGATCCAGTTACACAGTACATTACACATAATTATTGATGAGACAGTACATCATACAGTCGATTACACAGTACACATTACACATAATTATTGATGACACTACATTATACAGTCGATTACAAAGTACATTACACATAATTATTGATGAGACGTACATCATACAGTCAGTACACAGTACATTACACATAATTATTGATGAGACAGTACATCATACAGTCGATTACACAGTACATTACACATAATTATTGATGACACTACATTATACAGTCGATTACAAAATTTACGTACACATAATTATTGATGACACAGTACATCATACAGTCGATTACACAGTACATTACACATAATTATTGATGACACTACATTATACAGTCGATTACAAAGTACATTACACATAATTATTGATGACACAGTACATCATACAGTCGATTACACAGTACATTACAAAATTATTAGTAGAGCACTACATTATACAGTCGATTACAAAGTACATTACACATAATTATTGATGACACAGTACATCATACAGTCGATTACACAGTACATTACACATAATTATTGATGACACTACATTATACAGTCGATTACAAAGTACATTACACATAATTATTGATGACACAGTACATCATACAGTCGATTACACAGTACATTACACATAATTATTGATGAGACAGTACATCATACAGTCGATTACATTACCATTACACATAATTATTGATGAGACAGTACATCATACAGTCGATTACACAGTACATTACACATAATTATTGATGACACTACATTATACAGTCGATTACAAAGTACATTACACATAATTATTGATGAGACAGTACATCATACAGTCGATTACACAGTACATTACACATAATTATTGATGAGACAGTACATCATACAGTCGATTACACAGTACATTACATAATTATTGATGACACTACATTATACAGTCGATTACAAAGTACATTACATAATTATTGATGAGACAGTACATCATACAGTCGATTACACAGTACATTACACATAATTATTGATGAGACAGTACATCATACAGTCGATTACACAGTACATTACACATAATTATTGATGACACTACATTATACAGTCGATTACAAAGTACATTACACATAATTATTGATGAGACAGTACATCATACAGTCGATTACACAGTACATTACACATAATTATTGGATGAGACAGTACATCATACAGTCGATTACACAGTATATTACACATAATTATTGATGACACTACATTATACAGTCGATTACAAGTACATTACACACTAATTATTGATGAGACAGTACATCATACAGTCGATTACACAGTACATTACACATAATTATTGATGAGACAGTACATCATACAGTCAGTTACACAGTACATTACATAATTATTGATGAGACAGTACATCATACAGTCGATTACACAGTACATTACACATAATTATTGATGACACTACATTATACAGTCGATTACAAAGTACATTACACATAATTATTGATGAGACAGTACATCATACAGTCGATTACAAAGTACATTACACATAATTATTGATGAGACAGTACATCATACAGTCGATTACACAGTACATTACACATAATTATTGATGAGACAGTACATCATACAGTCGATTACACAGTACATTACACATAATTATTGATGACACTACATTATACAGTCGATTACAAAGTACATTACACATAATTATTGATGACACAGTACATCATACAGTCGATTACACAGTACATTACACATAATTATTGATGAGACAGTACATCATACAGTCGATTACACAGTACGTACATAATTATTGATGACACTACATTATACAGTCGATTACAAAGTACATTACACATAATTATTGATGAGACAGTACATCATACAGTCGATTACACAGTACATTACACATAATTATTGATGACACAGTACAGTCGATTACACAGTACATTACACATAATTATTGATGACACTACATTATACAGTCCGATTACAAGTACATTACACATAATTATTGATGAGACAGTACATCGCTACAGTCGATTACACAGTACATTACACATAATTATTGATGACACTACATTATACAGTCGATTACAAAGTACATTACACATAATTATTGATGAGACAGTACATCATGCAGTCGATTACACAGTACATTACATAATTATTGATGAGACAGTACATCATACAGTCGATTACAAAGTACATTACATAATTATTGATGACACAGTACATCATACAGTCGATTACAGTACATTATGAGTATTGATGACACTACATTATACAGTCGATTACAAAGTACATTACACATAATTATTGATGAGACAGTACATCATACAGTCGATTACACAGTACATTACACATAATTATTGATGACACAGTACATCATACACAGTCGATTACACAGTACATTACACATAATTATTGATGACACTACATTATACAGTCGATTACAAAATTACATTACACATAATTATTGATGAGACAGTACATCATACAGTCGATTACACAGTACATTACACATAATTATTGATGACACAGTACATCGCTGATCGATTACACAGTACATTACACATAATTATTGATGATACTACATTATACAGTCGATTACAAAGTACATTACACATAATTATTGATGAGACAGTACATCATACAGTCGATTACACAGTACGTACATAATTATTGATGACACTACATTATACAGTCGATTACAAAGTACATTACACATAATTATTGATGAGACAGTACATCATACAGTCGATTACACAGTACATTACACATAATTATTGATGACACTACATTATACAGTCGATTACAAAGTACATTACATAATTATTGATGAGACAGTACATCATACAGTCGATTACAGTACATTACACATAATTATTGATGACACAGTACATCATACAGTCGATTACGCAGTACATTACACATAATTATTGATGACACTACATTATACAGTCGATTACAAAGTACATTACACATAATTATTGATGAGGCAGTACATCATACAGTCGATTACACAGTACATTACACATAATTATTGATGACACAGTACATCATACAAGTCGATTACACAGTACATTACACATAATTATTGATGACACTACATTATACAGTCGATTACAAAGTACATTACACATAATTATTGATGAGACAGTACATCATACAGTCGATTACACAGTACATTACACACAGTATTGATGACACTACATTATACAGTCGATTACAAAAATTACATTACACATAATTATTGATGAGACAGTACATCATACAGTCGATTACACAGTACATTACACATAATTATTGATGACGCTACATTATACAGTCGATTACAAAGTACATTACACATAATTATTGATGAGACAGTACATCATACAGTCGATTACACAGTACATTACACATAATTATTGATGACACAGTACATCATACAGTCGTTACACAGTACATTACATAATTATTGATGACACTACATTATACAGTCGATTACAAAAGTACATTACACATAATTATTGATGAGACAGTACATATACAGTCGATTACACAGTACATTACACATAATTATTGATGACACTACATTATACAGTCGATTACAAAGTACGTTACATAATTATTGATGAGACAGTACATCATACAGTCGATTACACAGTACATTACACATAATTATTGATGAGACAGTACATCATACAGTCGATTACAAGTACATTACACATAATTATTGATGACACAGTACATCATACAGTCGGTCACAGTACATTACACATAATTATTGATGACACTACATTATACAGTCGATTACAAAGTACATTACACATAATTATTGATGAGACAGTACATCATACAGTCGATTACACAGTACATTACACATAATTATTGATGACACTACATTATACAGTCGATTACAAAGTACATTACACATAATTATTGATGAGACAGTACATCATACAGTCGATTACACAGTACATTACACATAATTATTGATGAGACAGTACATCATACAGTCGATTACACAGTACATTACACATAATTATTGATGACACTACATTATACAGTCGATTACAAAGTACATTACACATAATTATTGATGACACAGTACATCATACAGTCGATTACACAGTACATTACACATAATTATTGATGAGACAGTACATCATACAGTCGATTACACAATTTTACATTACACATAATTATTGATGACACTACATTATACAGTCGATTACAAAGTACATTACACATAATTATTGATGAGACAGTACATCATACAGTCACACAGTACATTACACATAATTATTGATGAGACAGTACATCATACAGTCGATTTTGTGCATTTACACATAATTATTGATGACACTACATTATACAGTCGATTACAAAGTACATTACACATAATTATTGATGACACAGTACATCATACAGTCGATTACACAGTACATTACACATAATTATTGATGAGACAGTACATCATACAGTCGATTACACAGTACATTACATAATTATTGATGAGACAGTACATCATACAGTCGATTACACAGTACATTACACATAATTATTGATGAGACAGTACATCATACAGTCGATTACACAGTACATTACACATAATTATTGATGACACTACATTATACAGTCGATTACAAAGTACATTACACATAATTATTGATGACACAGTACATCATACAGTCGATTACACAGTACATTACACATAATTATTGATGATACAGTACATCATACAGTCGATTACACAGTACATTACACATAATTATTGATGATACAGTACATCATACAGTCGATTACACAGTACATTACACATAATTATTGATGACACAGTACATCATACAGTCGTGCACAGTACATTACACATAATTATTGATGACACAGTACATCATACAGTCGAGTACACAGTACATTACACATAATTATTGATGACACAGAACATCATACAGTCGATTACACAGTACATTACACATAATTATTGATGACACAGTACATCATACAGTCGAGTACACAGTACATTACACATAATTATTGATGACACAGAACATCATACAGTCGATTACACAGTACATTACACATAATTATTGATGACACTACATTATACAGTCGATTTTGGTACATTGCATATTTATGATGACACAGTACATCATACAGTCGATTACACAGTACATTACATAATTATTGATGACACAAGAACATCATACAGTCGATTACACAGTACATTACACATAATTATTGATGACACAGTACATCATACAGTCGATTACACAGTACATTACACATAATTATTGATGACACAGAACATCATACAGTCGATTACACAGTACATTACCTTAATTATTGATGACACTACATTATACAGTCGATTACAAAGTACATTACACATAATTATTGATGAGACAGTACATCATACAGTCGATTACACAGTACATTACACATAATTATTGATGAGACGGTACATCATACAGTCGATTACACAGTACATTACACATAATTATTGATGACACAGAACATCATACAGTCGATTACACAGTACATTACACATAATTATTGATGACACTACATTATACAGTCGATTACAAAGTACACATTACACATAATTATTGATGAGACAGTACATCATACAGTCGATTACACAGTACATTACACATAATTATTGATGACACTACATTATACAGTCGATTACACAGTACATTACACATAATTATTGATGACACAGTACATCATACAGTCGATTACACAGTACATTACACATAATTATTGATGACACTACATTATACAGTCGATTACAAGTACATTACACATAATTATTGATGAGACAGTACATCATACAGTCGATTACACAGTACATTACACATAATTATTGATGACACTACATTATACAGTCGATTACATTACATTACACATAATTATTGATGAGACAGTACATCATACAGTCGATTACACAGTACATTACACATAATTATTGATGACACTACACATTATACAGTCGATTACACAGTACATTACACATAATTATTGATGACACAGAACATCATACAGTCGATTACACAGTACATTACACATAATTATTGATGACACTACATTATACAGTCGATTACAAAGTACATTACACATAATTATTGATGAGACAGTACATCATACAGTCGATTACACAGTACATTACACATAATTATTGATGAGACAGTACATCGCTACAGTCGATTACACAGTACATTACATAATTATTGATGACACTACATTATACAGAAGTCGATTACAAAGTACATTACACATAATTATTGATGAGACAGTACATCATACAGTCGATTACACAGTACATTACACATAATTATTGATGACACTACATTATACAGTCAGATTACACAGTACATTACACATAATTATTGATGACACAGGGCGTATCATACAGTCGATTACACAGTACATTACACATAATTATTGATGACACTACATTATACAGTCGATTACAAAGTACATTACACATAATTATTGATGAGACAGTACATCATACAGTCGATTACACATTACATTACACATAATTATTGATGAGACAGTACATCATACAGTCGATTACACAGTACATTACACATAATTATTGATGAGACAGTACATCATACAGTCGATTACACAGTACATTACACATAATTATTGATGAGACAGTACATCATACAGTCGATTACACAGTACATTACATAATTATTGATGACACTACATTATACAGTCGATTACACAGTACATTACACATAATTATTGATGACACAGAACATCTGCAGTCGATTACAGTACATTACACATAATTATTGATGACACTACATTATACAGTCGATTACACAGTACATTACACATAATTATTGATGACTGCAGAACATCATACAGTCGATTACACAGTACATTACACATAATTATTGATGACACTACATTATACAGTCGATTACACAGTACATTACACATAATTATTGATGACACAGAACATCATACAGTCGATTACACAGTACATTACATAATTATTGATGACACTACATTATACAGTCGATTACACAGTACATTACACATAATTGATGACACAGAACATCATACAGTCGATTACACAAGTACATTACATAATTATTGATGACACTACATTTTACAGTCGATTACACAGTACATTACATAATTATTGATGATACAGTACATCATACAGTCGATTACACAGTACATTACATAATTATTGAAGATACAGTACATCATACAGTCGATTACACAGTACATTACACGCCAATTATTGATGACACAGTACATCATACAGTCGATTACACAGTACATTACATAATTATTGAAGATACAGTACATCATACAGTCGATTACACAGTACATTACACATAATTATTGAAGATACAGTACATCATACAGTCGATTACACAGTACATTACATAATTATTGAAGATACGATACATCATACAGTCGATTACACAGTACATTACACATAATTATTGAAGATACAGTACATCATACAGTCGATTACACAGTACGTACACATATTATTGAAGATACAGTACATCATACAGTCGATTACACAGTACATTACATAATTATTGAAGATACAGTACATCATACAGTCGATTACACAGTACATTACACATAATTATTGAAGATACAGTACATCATACAGTCGATTACACAGTACATTACACATAATTATTGAAGATACAGTACATCTATACAGTCGATTACAGTACATTACACATAATTATTGAAGATACAGTACATCATACAGTCGATTACACAGTACATTACATAATTATTGAAGATACAGTACATCATACAGTCGATTACACAGTACATTACACATAATTGTGAAGATACAATTACACATCATACAGTCGATTACACAGTACATTACACATAATTATTGAAGATACAGTACATCATACAGTCGATTACACAATTACATTACACATAATTATTGAAGATACAGTACATCATACAGTCGATTACACAGTACATTACACATAATTATTGAAGATACAGTACATCATACAGTCGATTACACAGTACATTACACATAATTATTGAAGATACAGTACATCATACAGTCGATTACACAGTACATTACACATAATTATTGAAGATACAGTACATCATACAGTCGATTACACGAGTACATTACACATAATTATTGAAGATACAGTACATCATACAGTCGATTACACAGTACATTACACATAATTATTGAAGATACAGTACATCATACAGTCGATTACACAGTACATTACACATAATTATTGAAGACACAGTACATCATACAGTCGATTACACAGTACATTACACATAATTATTGATGACACAGAACATCATACAGTCGATTACACAGTACATTACACATAATTATTGATGACACAGAACATCATACAGTCGATTACACAGTACATTACACATAATTATTGATGACACTACATTATACAGTCGATTACACAGTACATTACACATAATTATTGATGACACAGAACATCATACAGTCGATTACACAGTACATTACACACATAATTATTGATGACACTACATTATACAGTCAATTACACAGTACATTACACATAATTATTGATGATACAGTACATCATACAGTCGATTACACAGTACATTACACATAATTATTGAAGATACAGTACATCATACAGTCGATTACACAGTACATTACACATAATTATTGAAGATACAGTACATCATACAGTCGATTACACAGTACATTACACATAATTATTGAAGATACAGTACATCATACAGTCGATTACACAGTACATTACACATAATTATTGAAGATACAGTACATCATACAGTCGATTACACAGTACATTACACACATAATTATTAGTGACACTACATTATACAGTCGATTACACAGTACATTACACATAATTATTGATGACACAGAACATCATACAGTCGATTACACAGTACATTACACATAATTATTGATGACACTACATTATACAGTCGATTACACAGTACATTACACATAATTATTGATGACACAGAACATCATACAGTCGATTACACAGTACATTACACATAATTATTGATGACACTACATTATACAGTCGATTACACAATTGCATTACACATGAGTATTGATGATACAGTACATCATACAGTCGATTACACAGTACATTACACATAATTATTGAAGATACAGTACATCATACAGTCGATTACACAGTACATTACACATAATTATTGAAGATACGAGTACATCATACAGTCGATTACACAGTACATTACACATAATTATTGAAGATACAGTACATCATACAGTCGATTACACAGTACATTACACATAATTATTGAAGATACAGTACATCATACAGTCGATTACACAGTACATTACATAATTATTGAAGATACAGTACATCATACAGTCGATTACACAGTACATTACACATAGTATTGATGACACTACACATTATACAGTCGATTACACAATTACATTACACATAATTATTGATGACACAGTACATCATACAGTCGATTACACAGTACATTACACATAATTATTGATGACACTACATTATACATTCCTGATTACACAGTACATTACACATAATTATTGATGAGACAGTACATCATACAGTCGATTACACAGTACATTACACATAATTATTGATGACACTACATTATACATTCGATTACACAGTACATTACACATAATTATTGATGAGACAGTACATCATACAGTCGATTACACAGTACATTACACATAATTATTGATGACACTACATTATACATTCGATTACACAGTACATTACACATAATTATTGATGAGACAGTACATCATACAGTCGATTACACAGTACATTACACATAATTATTGATGACACTACATTATACATTCGATTACACAGTACATTACACATAATTATTGATGAGACAGTACATCATACAGTCGATTACACAGTACATTACATAATTATTGATGACACTACATTATACAATTCGATTACACAGTACATTACACATAATTATTGATGAGACAGTACATCATGCAAGTCGATTACACAGTACATTGCACATAATTATTGATGACACTACACATTATACATTCGATTACACAGTACATTACACATAATTATTGATGACACTACATTATACAGTCGATTACACAGTACATTACACATAATTATTGATGAGACAGTACATCATACAGTCGATTACACAGTACATTACACATAATTATTGAAGATACAGTACATCATACAGTCGATTACACAGTACATTACACATAATTATTGAAGATACAGTACATCATACAGTCGATTACACAGTACATTACACATAATTATTGATGACCACTACATTATACAGTCGATTACACAGTACATTACACATAATTATTGATGACACAGTACATCATACAGTCGATTACACAGTACATTACACATAATTATTGATGACACTACATTATACATTCGATTACACAGTACATTACACATAATTATTGATGAGAACAGTGCATCATACAGTCGATTACACAGTACATTACACATAATTATTGATGACACTACATTATACATTCGATTACACAGTACATTACACATAATTATTGATGAGACAGTACATCATACAGTCGATTACACAGTACATTACACATAATTATTGATGACACTACATTATACATTCGATTACACAGTACATTACACATAATTATTGATGAGACAGTACATCATACAGTCGATTACACAGTACATTACACACATAATTATTGATGACACTACATTATACATTCGATTACACAGTACATTACACATAATTATTGATGAGACAGTACATCATACAGTCGATTACGGTACATTACACATAATTATTGATGACACTACATTATACATTCGATTACACAGTACATTACACATAATTATTGATGAGACAGTACATCATACAGTCGATTACACAGTACATTACACATAATTATTGATGACACTACATTATACATTCGATTACACAGTACATTACACATAATTATTGATGACACTACATTATACAGTCGATTACACAGTACATTACACATAATTATTGATGAGACAGTACATCATACAGTCGATTACACAGTACATTACACATAATTATTGATGAGACAGTACATCATACAGTCGATTACACAGTACATTACACATAATTATTGATGAGACAGTACATCATACAGTCGATTACACAGTACATTACACATAATTATTGATGAGACAGTACATCATACAGTCGATTACACAGTACATTACACATAATTATTGATGAGACAGTACATCATACAGTCGATTACACAGTACATTACACATAATTATTGATGACACTACATTATACATTCGATTACACAGTACATTACACCATAATTATTGATGACACTACATTATACATTCGATTACACAGTACATTACACATAATTATTGATGAGACAGTACATCATACAGTCGATTACACAGTACATTACACATAATTATTGATGAGACAGTACATCATACAGTCGATTACACAGTACATTACATAATTATTGATGAGACAGTACATCGCAGTCGATTACACAGTACATTACATAATTATTGATGAGACAGTACATCATACAGTCGATTACACAGTACATTACACATAATTATTGATGAGACGGTACATCATACAGTCGATTACACAGTACATTACACATAATTATTGATGAGACAGTACATCATACAGTCGATTACACAGTACATTACACATAATTATTGATGACACTACATTATACAGTCGATTACACAGTACATTACACATAATTATTGATGAGACAGTACATCATACAGTCGATTACACAGTACATTACACATAATTATTGATGAGACAGTACATCATACAGTCGATTACACAGTACATTACACATAATTATTGATGAGACAGTACATCATACAGTCGATTACACAGTACATTACACATAATTATTGATGAGACAGTACATCATACAGTCGATTACACAGTACATTACACATAATTATTGATGAGACAGTACATCATACAGTCGATTACACAGTACATTACACATAATTATTGACACTACATTATACATTCGATTACACAGTACACATTACATATTTTATAATTATTGATGACACTACATTATACATTCGATTACACAATTACATTACACATAATTATTGATGAGACAGTACATCATACAGTCGATTACACAGTACATTACACATAATTATTGATGACACTACATTATACATTCGATTACACAGTACATTACACATAATTATTGATGACACTACATTATACATTCGATTACACAGTACATTACACATAATTATTGATGACACTACATTATACATTCGATTACACAGTACATTACACACCCATTATTGATGACACAGTACATCATACAGTCGATTACACAGTACATTACACACCAATTATTGATGACACAGGAAATACATCATACAGTCGATTACACAGTACATTACACATAATTATTGATGACACTACATTATACATTCGATTACACAGTACATTACACATAATTATTGATGACACAGTACATCATACAGTCGATTACACAGTACATTACACATAATTATTGATGACACACATTATACATTCGATTACACAGTACATTACATAATTATTGATGAGACAGTACACATCATACAGTCGATTACACAGTACATTACACATAATTATTGATGACACTACATTATACATTCGATTACACAGTACATTACACATAATTATTGATGAGACAGTACATCATACAGTCGATTACACAGTACATTACACATAATTATTGATGACACTACATTATACATTCGATTACACAGTACATTACACATAATTATTGATGACTACAGTACATCATACAGTCGATTACACAGTACATTACACATAATTATTGATGACACTACATTATACATTCGATTACACAGTACATTACACATAATTATTGATGACACAGTACATCATACAGTCGATTACACAGTACATTACACATAATTATTGATGACACAGTACATCATACAGTCGATTACACAGTACATTACACATAATTATTGATGACACTACATTATACATTCGATTACACAGTACATTACACATAATTATTGACATGCTACATTATACATTCGATTACACAGTACATTACACATAATTATTGATGACACTACATTATACATTCGATTACACAGTACATTACATAATTATTGATGACACAGTACATCATACATTCGATTACACAGTACATTACACATAATTATTGATGACACAGTACATCATACAGTCGATTACACACAGTACATTACACATAATTATTGATGACACAGTACATCATACAGTCGATTACACAGTACATTACACATAATTATTGATGACACTACATTATACATTCGATTACACAGTACATTACACATAATTATTGATGAGACAGTACATCATACAGTCGATTACAAGTACATTACACATAATTATTGATGACACTACATTATACATTCGATTACACAGTACATTACATAATTATTGATGAGACAGTACATCATACAGTCGATTACACAGTACATTACACATAATTATTGATGACACAGTACATCATACAGTCAATTACACAGTACATTACACATAATTATTGATGACACAGTACATCATACAGTCGATTACACAGTACATTACACATAATTATTGATGACACAGTACATCATACAGTCGATTACACAGTACATTACATAATTATTGATGACACTACATTATACATTCGATTACACAGTACATTACACATAATTATTGATGACACTACATTATACATTCGATTACACAGTACATTACACATAATTATTGATGACATACATTATACATTCGATTACACAGTACATTACACATAATTATTGATGACACAGTACATCATACATTCGATTACACAGTACATTACACATAATTATTGATGACACAGTACATCATACAGTCGATTACACAGTACATTACATAATTATTGATGACACAGTACATCATACAGTCGATTACACAGTACATTACACATAATTATTGATGACACTACATTATACATTCGATTACACAGTACATTACACATAATTATTGATGAGACAGTACATCATACAGTCGATTACAAAGTACATTACACATAATTATTGATGACACTACATTATACATTCGATTACACAGTACATTACACATAATTATTGATGATACAGTACATCATACAGTCAATTACACACAGTACATTACATAATTATTGATGATACAATTACATCATACAGTCGATTACACAGTACATTACACATAATTATTGATGACACTACATTATACATTCGATTACACAGTACATTACACATAATTATTGATGATACAGTACATCATACAGTCGATTACAGTATTACACATAATTATTGATGGGAGCAATGCATCATACAGTCGATTACAAAGTACATTACACATAATTATTGATGACACTACATTATACATTCGATTACACAGTACATTACACATAATTATTGATGATACAGTACATCATACATTCGATTACACAGTACATTACACATAATTATTGATGACACAGTACATCATACAGTCGATTACACAGTACATTACACATAATTATTGATGACACTACATTATACATTCGATTACACAGTACATTACACATAATTATTGATGAGACAGTACATCATACAGTCGATTACAAGTACATTACACATAATTATTGATGACACTACATTATACATTCGATTACACAGTACATTACACATAATTATTGATGAGACAGTACATCATACAGTCGATTACAAAGTACATTACACATAATTATTGATGACACTACATTATACATTCGATTACACAGTACATTACACATAATTATTGATGATACAGTACATCATACAGTCGATTACACAGTACATTACACATAATTATTGATGATACAGTACATCATACAGTCGATTACACAGTACATTACATAATTATTGATGACACTACATTATACATTCGATTACACAGTACATTACACATAATTATTGATGATACAGTACATCATACAGTCGATTACAAAGTACATTACACATAATTATTGATGAGACGATACATCATACAGTCGATTACAAAGTACATTACACATAATTATTGATGACACTACATTATACATTCGATTACACAGTACATTACACATAATTATTGATGAGACAGTACATCATACAGTCGATTACAAAGTCACATTACACATAATTATTGATGACACTACATTATACATTCGATTACACAGTACATTACACATAATTATTGATGAGACAGTACATCATACAGTCGATTACAAAGTACATTACACATAATTATTGATGACACTACACATTATACATTCGATTACACAGTACGTTACACATAATTATTGATGATACAGTACATCATACAGTCAGATTACAAAGTACATTACACATAATTATTGATGAGACGGTACATCATACAGTCGATTACAAAGTACATTACACATAATTATTGATGACACTACATTATACATTCGATTACACAGTACATTACATAATTATTGATGATACAGTACATCATACATTCGATTACACAGTACATTACACATAATTATTGATGATACAGTACATCATACAGTCGATTACAAAGTACATTACACATAATTATTGATGAGACAGTACATCATACAGTCGATTACAAAGTACATTACATAATTATTGATGATACAGTACATCATACAGTGGATTACAAAGTACATTACACATAATTATTGATGAGACAGTACATCATACAGTCGATTACAAAGTACGTTACACATAATTATTGATGAGACAGTACATCATACAGTCGATTACAAAGTACATTACACATAATTATTGATGATACAGTACATCATACAGTCGATTACAAAGTACATTACACATAATTATTGATGATACAGTACATCATACAGTCGATTACAAAGTACATTACACATAATTATTGATGAGACAGTACATCATACAGTCGATTACAAAGGCTAATTACACATAATTATTGATGATACAGTACATCATACAGTCGATTACACAATTACATTACACATAATTATGAAGATGATACAGTACATCATACATTCGATTACACAGTACATTACACATAATTATTGATGATACAGTACATCATACAGTCGATTACAAAGTACATTACACATAATTATTGATGAGACAGTACATCATACGATCGATTACAAAGTACATTACACACATAATTATTGATGACACTACATTATACATTCGATTACACAGTACATTACATAATTATTGATGAGACAGTACATCATACAGTCGATTACAAAGTACATTACACATAATTATTGATGACACTACATTATACATTCAGTTACACAGTACATTACACATAATTATTGATGAGACAGTACATCATACAGTCGATTACAATGCATTACACATAATTATTGATGAGACAGTACATCATACAGTCGATTACAAAGTACATTACACATAATTATTGATGACACTACATTATACATTCGATTACACAGTACATTACACATAATTATTGATGAGACAGTACATCATACAGTCGATTACAAAGTACATTACATACATAATTATTGATGACACTACATTATACATTCGATTACACAGTACATTACACATAATTATTGATGAGACAGTACATCATACAGTCGATTACAAAGTACATTACACATAATTATTGATGACACTACATTATACATTCGATTACACAGTACATTACACATAATTATTGATGAGACAGTACATCATACAGTCGATTACAAAGTACATTACACATAATTATTGATGAGACAGTACATCATACATTCGATTACAGTACATTACACATAATTATTGATGATACAGTACATCATACAGTCGATTACAAAGTATACATTACACATAATTATTGATGAGACAATGCATCATACAGTCGATTACAAGAAGTACATTACCATAATTATTGATGACACTACATTATACATTCGATTACACAGTACATTACACATAATTATTGATGAGACAGTACATCATACAGTCGATTACAAAGTACATTACACATAATTATTGATGACACTACATTATACATTCGATTACACAGTACATTACATAATTATTGATGAGACAGTACATCATACAGTCGATTACAAAGTACATTACACATAATTATTGATGACACTACATTATACATTCGATTACACAGTACATTACACATAATTATTGATGAGACAGTACATCATACAGTCGATTACAAAGTACATTACATAATTATTGATGACACTACATTATACATTCAATTACACAGTACATTACACATAATTATTGATGAGACAGTACATCATACAGTCGATTACAAAGTACATTACACATAATTATTGATGACACTACATTATACATTCGATTACACAGTACATTACATAATTATTGATGAGACAGTACATCATACAGTCGATTACAAAGTACATTACACATAATTATTGATGACACTACATTATACATTCGATTACACAGTACATTACACATAATTATTGATGAGACAGTACATCATACAGTCGATTACAAAGTACATTACACATAATTATTGATGACACTACATTATACATTCGATTACAAAGTACATTACACATAATTATTGATGACACAGTACATCATACAGTCGATTACACAGTACATTACACATAATTATTGATGATATTTGTACATCATACAGTCGATTACACAGTACATTACACATAATTATTGATGATACAGTACATCATACAGTCGATTACACAGTACATTACACATAATTATTGATGATACAGTACATCATACAGTCGATTACACAGTACATTACACATAATTATTGATGATACAGTACATCATACAGTCGATTACACAGTACATTACACATAATTATTGATGACACAGTACATCATACAGTCGATTACACAGTACATTACGCATAATTATTGATGATACAGTACATCATACAGTCGATTACACAGTACATTACACATAATTATTGATGACACAGTACATCATACAGTCGATTACAGTACATTACATAATTATTGATGACACAGTACATTATACAGTCGATTACACAGTACATTACACATAATTATTGATGACACTACTGTTTACAGTCGATTACACAGTACATTACACATAATTAATGACGGCACTACATTATACAGTCGATTACACAGTACATTACACATAATTATTGATGACACTACATTATACATTCGATTACACAGTACATTACATAATTATTGATGATACAGTACATCATACAGTCGATTACACAGTACATTACACATAATTATTGATGATATACGAGTACATTATACAGTCGATTACACAGTACATTACACATAAATTATTGATGATACAGTACATCGCGTGCGTTAAATTACATTACATAATTATTGATGATACAGTACATCATACAGTCGATTACACAGTACATTACACATAATTATTGATGATACAGTACATCATACAGTCAATTACACAGTACATTACATAAATTATTGATAGATGCAATTTTGTCATCCCCAGTCGATTACAGTACATTACACATAATTATTGATACAGTACATCATGCAGTCCGATTACACAGTACATTACACATAATTATTGATGATACAGTACATCATACAGTGATTACACAGTACATTACACATAATTATTGATGACACAGTACATCATACAGTCGATTACACAGTACATTACACATAATTATTGATGATACAATTTTACATCATACAGTCGATTACACAGTACATTACACATAATTATTGATGATACAGTACATCATACAGTCGATTACACAGTACACATTACACATAATTATTGATGATACAGTACATCATACAGTCAATTACACAGTACATTACACATAATTATTGATGATACAGTACATCATACAGTCGATTACACAGTACATTACACATAATTATTGATGATACAGTACATCATACAGTCAATTACACAATTACACATTACACATAATTATTGATGATACAGTACTCATACAGTCGATTACACAGTACATTACACATAATTATTGATGATACAGTACATCATACAGTCAATTACACAGTACATTACACATAATTATTGATGATACAGTACATCCGCCACAGTCGATTACACAGTACATTACACATAATTATTGATGATACAGTACATCATACAGTCGATTACACAGTACATTACACATAATTATTGATGATACAGTACATCATACAGTCGATTACACAGTACATTACACATAATTATTGATGACACAGTACATCATACAGTCGATTACACAGTACATTACACATAATTATTGATGACACAGTACATCATACAGTCGATTACACAGTACATTACACATAATTATTGATGATACAGTACATCATACAGTCGATTACACAGTACGTACACATAATTATTGATGATACAGTACATCATACAGTCGATTACGTACATTACACATAATTATTGATGATACAGTACATCATACAGTCGATTACACAGTACATTACACATAATTATTGATGATACAGTACATCATACAGTCGATTACACAGTACATTACACATAATTATTGATGATACAACATCATACAGTCGATTACACAGTACATTACATAATTATTGATGATACAGTACATCATACAGTCAATTACAGTACATTACACATAATTATTGATGATACAGTATATACAGTCGATTACACAGTACATTACACATAATTATTGATGATACAGTACATCATACAGTCGATTCACACGGTACACATTACACATAATTATTGATGATACAGTACATCATACAGTCGATTACACAGTACATTACACATAATTATTGATGATACAGTACATCATACAGTCAATTACACAGTACATTACACATAATTATTGATGATACAGTACATCATACAGTCAATACACAGTACATTACACATAATTATTGATGATACAGTGCATCATACAGTCGATTACACAGTACATTACACATAATTATTGATGATACAGTACATCATGCAGTCGATTACACAGTACATTACACATAATTATTGATGATACATTTTGTCATAAGTCAATTACACAGTACATTACATAATTATTGATGATACAGTACATCATGCAGTCGATTACACAGTACATTACACATATTATTGATACAGTACATCATACAGTCATTCTACAGTACGTACATAATTATTGATGATACAGTACATCATACGATCGATTTTATTTGTTACATAATTATTGATGACACAGTACATTATACAGTCGATTACACAGTACATTACACATAATTATTGATGACACAGTACATCATACAGTCGATTACACAGTACATTACACATATTATTGATGATACAGTACATCATACAGTCGATTACACAGTACATTACACATAATTATTGATGATACAGTACATCATACAGTCGATTACACAGTACATTACACATAATTATTGATGATACAGTACATTATACAGTCGATTACACAGTACATTACACATAGTGTATTGATGATACAGTACATCATACAGTCAATTACACAGTACATTACACATAATTATTGATGATACAGTACATCATACAGTCGATTACACAGTACATTACACATAATTATTGATGATACAGTACATCATACAGTCGATTACACAGTACATTACACATAATTATTGATGACACAGTACATTATACAGTCGATTACACAGTACATTACACATAATTATTGATGATACAGTACATCATACAGTCAATTTTACAGTACATTACATAATTATTGATGATACAGTACATCATACAGTCGATTACACAGTACATTACACATAATTATTGATGATACAGTACATCGCTGATTGATTACACAGTACATTACACATAGTATTGATGACACAGTACATTATACAGTCGATTACACAGTACATTACACATAATTATTGATGATACAGTACATCATACAGTCGATTACACAGTACATTACACATAATTATTGATGACTGTGCAATTATACAGTCGATTACACAGTACATTACACATAATTATTGATGATACAGTACATCATACAGTCGATTACACAGTATATTACACATAATTATTGATGACACAGTACATTATACAGTCGATTACACAGTACATTACACATAATTATTGATGATACAGTACATCATACAGTCGATTACACAGTACATTACATGAGCAATGATACAGTACATCATACAGTCGATTACACAGTACATTACACACCATTATTGATGATACAGTACATCATACAGTCGGTCACAGTACATTACACATAATTATTGATGATACAGTACATCATACAGTCGATTACACAGTACATTACATAATTATTGATGACACAGTACATTATACAGTCGATTACACAGTACATTACATAATTATTGATGATACAGTACATCATACAGATGATTACACAGTACATTACACATAATTATTGATGACACATTACATTATACAGTCGATTACACAGTACATTACACATAATTATTGATGATACAGTACATCATACAGTCGATTACCCAGTACGTACATAATTATTGATGACACAGTACACATTATACAGTCGTTACACAGTACATTACACATAATTATTGATGATACAGTACATCGCCACAGTCAGTTACACAGTACATTACACATAATTATTGATGATACAGTACATCATACAGTCGATTACACAGTACATTACACATAATTATTGATGACACAGTACATTATACAGTCGATTACACCCAGTACATTACATAATTATTGATGATACAGTACATCATACAGTCGATTGCAGTACATTACACATAATTATTGATGATACAGTACATCATACAGTCGATTACACAGTACATTACACATAATTATTGATGATACGATACATCATACAGTCGATTACACAGTACATTGCACATGATATTGATGACACAGTACATTATACAGTCGATTACACAGTACATTACATAATTATTGATGATACAGTACATCATACAGTCGATTACACAGTATATTACACATAATTATTGATGACACAGTACATTATACAGTCGATTACACAGTACATTACACATAATTATTGATGATACAGTACATCATACAGTCGATTACACCGTATATTACACATAATTATTGATGACACAGTACATTATACAGTCGATTACACGATACA
>JBBBDQ010016066.1:0-14031 GCA_037127315.1 Ascarosepion bandense | reverse complement strand
GTTCGACTTTAAATGAAGCTAAGAATAGCTTATGTTCTATATTAACCTAAGAATAAGTTTGACTTTAAATGAAGCTAAGAATAGCTTAGGTTCTATATTAACCTAACAATAAGTTTGACTTTAAATGAAGCTAAGAATAGCTTAGGTTCTTTATTAACCTTAGAATAAATTTGACTTTAAATGAAGCTAAGAATAGCTTAGGTTCTATATTAACCTAAGAATAGTTTGACTTTAAATGAAGCTAAGAATAGCTTAGGTTCTTTATTAACCTAAGAATAAGTTTGACTTTAAATGAAGCTAAGAATAGCCTAGGGTTCTAAGACAACTCCAGAATAAGTTTGACTTTAAAATGAAGTTGTTGAATAGCTTAGGTTCTTTATTAACCTAAGAATAAGTTTGACTTTAAATGAAGCTAAGAATAGCTTAGGTTCTATGTTAACCTTAGAATAAGTTTGACTTTTAAATGAAGCTAAGAATAGCTTAGGTCTTTATTAACCTAAGAATAAGTTTGACTTAAATGAAGTTAAGAATAGCTTAGGTTCTTTATTAACCTAAGAATAAGTTTGACTTTAAATGAAGTTAAGAATAGCTTAGGTTCTTTTATTAACCTAAGAATAAGCTGACTTAAATGAAGCTAAGAATAGCTTAGGTTCTTTATTAACCTATGAATAAAGCTTGACTTTAAATGAAGCTAAGAATAGCTTAGGTTCTTTATTAACCTAAGAATAAGTTTGACTTTAAATGAAGCTAAGAATAGCTTAGGTTCTTTATTAACCTATGAATAAGTTTGACTTTAAATGAAGCTAAGAATAGCTAGGTTCTTTATTAACCTAAGAATAAGTTTGACTTTAAATGAAGCTGCAATGTAGCTTAGGTTCTTTATTAACCTATGAATAAGTTTGGACTTTAAATGATGCTAAGAATAGCTTAGGTTCTTTATTAACCTTAGAATAAGTTTGACTTTAAATGAAGCTAAGAATAGCTTAGGTCCTTTATTAACCTAAGAATAAGTTTGACTTTAAATGAAGCTAAGAATAGCTTAGGTTCTTTATTAACCTAAGAATAAGTTTTAATTTTTTAAATGAAGCTAAGAATAGCTTAGGTTCTTTATTAACCTAAGAATAAGTTTGACTTTAACTGAAGCTAAGAATAGCTTAGGGTTCTTTATTAACCTAAGAATAAGTTTAATTTTAACTGAAGTTAAGAATAGCTTAGGTTCTATATTAACCTAAGAATAAGTTTGACTTTAAATGAAGCTAAGAATAGCTTAGGTTCTATATTAACCTAAGAATAAGTTTGACTTTAAATGGTTAAGAATAGCTTAGGTTCTTTATTAACCTAAGAATAAGTTTGACTTAAATGAAGCTAAGAATAGCTTAGGTTCTTTATTAACCTAAGAATAAGTTTGACTTTAAATGAAGCTAAGAATAGCTTAGGTTCTGCTGAATCTATGAATAGTTTCTGCTCTTAAATGAAGCTAAAAATAGCTTAGGTTCTATATTAACCTATGAATAAGTTTGACTTTAAATGAAGCTACAGAATAGCTTAGGTTCTATATTAACCTAAATAGAAACAAGTTTGACTTTTAAATGAAGCTAAGAATAGCTTAGGTTCTTTATTAACCTATGAATAAGTTTGACTTTAAATGAAGCTAAGAATAGCTTAGGTTCTATATTAACCTTAGAATAAGTTTGACTTTAAATGAAGCTAAGATAGCTTAGGTTCTTTATTAACCTAAGAGTAAGTTTGACTTTAAATGAAGCTAAGAATAGCTTAGGTTCTATATTAACCTAAGAATAAGTTTGCCTTTAAATGAAGCTTAAGAATAGCTTAGGTCCTTTATTAACCTAAGAATAAGTTTGACTTTAAATGAAGTTTTAAGAATAGCTTAGGTTCTTTATTAACCTATGAATAAGTTTGATTTTAATTAAGCTAAAAATAGCTTAGGTTCTATATTAACCTATGAATAAGTTTGACTTTGAATGAAGTTAAGAATAGCTTAGGTTCTATATTAACCTAAGAATAAGTTTGACTTGAAATGTAGTTAAGAATAGCTTAGGTTCTATATTAACCTAAGAATAAGTTTGACTTTAAATGAAGCTAAGAATAGCTTAGGTTCTTTATTAACCTATGAATAAGTTTGACTTTAAATGAAGCTAAGAAATACCAGTTCTATATTAACCTAAGAATAAGTTTGACTTTAAATGAAGCTAAGAATAGCTTAAGTTCTTTATTAACCTATGAATAAGTTTGACTTTAAATGAAGCTAAGAATAGCTTAGGTTCTATATTAACCTAAGAATAAGTTTGACTTTAAATTTAGTTAAGAATACTAGGTTCTATATTAACCTAAGAATGTTTTCAATTTTAAATGAAGCTAAGAATAGCTTAGGTTCTTTATTAACCTAAGAATAAGTTTGACTTTAAATGAAGCTAAGAATAGCTTAGGTTCTTTATTAACCTAAGAATAAGTTTGACTTTAAATGAAGCTAAGAATAGCTTAGGTTCTATATTAACCTAAGAATAAGTTTGACTTTAAATGAAGCTAAGAATAGCTTAGGTTCTTTATTAACCTATGAATAAGTTTGACTTTAAATGAAGCTAGCTTAGGTTCTATATTAACCTAAGTATAATTAATTTAAATGAAGCAAAGAATAGCTTAGGTTCTTTATTAACCTATGAATTAGTTTGACTTTAAATGAAGCTAAGTGAAACAGGCTTAGGTTCTATATTAACCTAAGAATAAGTTTGACTTTAAATGAAGCTAAGAATAGCTTAGGTTCTATATTAACCTAAGAATAAGTTTGACTTTAAATGAAGCTAAGAATAGCTTAGGTTCTTTATTAACCTTAGAATAAATTTGACTTTAAATGAAGCTAAGAATAGCTTAGGTTCTATATTAACCTAAGAATAAGTTTGACTTTAAATGAAGCTACAAGAATAGCTTAGGTTCTATATTAACCTAAGAATAAGTTTCAATTTTAAATGAAGCTAAGAATAGCTTAGGTTCTATATTAACCTAAGAATAAGTTTGACTTTAAATGAAGCTAAGAATAGCTAGGGTTCTATATTAACCTAAGAATAAGTTTGACTTTAAATGAAGCTAAGAATAGCTTAGGTTCTATATTAACCTAAGAATAAGCTGGACTTTAAATAGTTAAGAATAGCTTAGGTCTTTTATTAACCTAAGAATAAGTTTAATTTTAAATGAAGCAATGTGAATAGTTTAGGAAGTCTTTATTAAACTCAAGAATAAGTTTGACTTAAATGAAGCTAAGAATAGCTTAGCTCCATATTAACCTAAGAATAAGTTTGACTTTAAATGAAGCTAAGAATAGCTTAGGTTCTTTATTAACCTATGAATAAGTTTGACTTTAAATGAAGCTAAGAATAGCTTAGGTTCTATATTAACCTAAGAATAATTTTGACTTTAAATGAACCACAATAGTTTAGGTTCTTTATTAACCTATGAATTAGTTTGATTCTAATGAAGCTAAGAATAGCTTATGTTCTATATTAACCTAAGAATAAGTTTGACTTTAAATGAAGCTAAGAATAGCTTAGGTTCTATATTAACCTAAGAATAAGTTTGACTTTAAATGAAGCTAAGAATAGCTTTAGGTTCTTTATTAACCTTAGAATAAATTTGACTTTAAATGAAGCTAAGAATAGCTTAGGTTCTATATTAACCTAAGAATAAGTTTGACTTTAAATGAAGCTAAGAATAGCTTAGGTCCATATTAACCAAGTTAGAATAAGTTTGACTTTAAATGAAGCAGAATAGCGTAGTTCTATATTAACCTAAGAATAAGTTTGACTTTAAATAAGCAGAATAGCTTAGGTTCTATATTAACCTAAGAATAAGTTTGACTCTTAATGAAGTTAAGAATAGCTTAGGTTCTATATTAACCTAAGAAGAAGTTTGACTTTAAATGAAGCTAAGAATAGCTTAGGTCCTTTATTAACCTAAGAATAAGTTTGACTTTAAATGCTAAGAATAGCTTAGGTTCTTTATTAACCTAAGAATAAGTTTGATTTTAATTAAGCTAAAAATAGCTTAGGTTCTATATTAACCTATGAATAAGTTTGACTTTAAATGAAGTTAAGAATAGCTTAGGTTCTATATTAACCTAAGAATAAGTTTGACTTGAAATGAAGCTAAGAATAGCTTAGGTTCTTTATTAACCTAAGAATAAGTTTGACTTTAAATGAAGCTAAGAATAGCTTAGGTTCTTTATTAACCTATGAATAAGTTTGACTTTAAATGAAGCTAAGAATAGCTTAGGTTCTTTATTAACCTAAGAATAAGTTTGACTTTAAATGAAGCTAAGAATAGCTTAGGGTTCTTTATTAACCTATGAATATGTTTGACTTTAAATGATGCTAAGAATAGCTTAGGTTCTTTTATTAACCTTAGAATAAGTTTGACTTTAAATGAAGCAGAATAGCTAGGTCCTTTATTAACCTAAGAATAAGTTTGACTTTAAATGAAGCTAAGAATAGCTTAGGTTCTTTATTAACCTAAGAATAAGTTTGATTTTGAAACAGTTAGAAGTAATATTTAGGTTCTTTATTAATCTCTAAGAATAAGTTTGACTTTAACTAAGCTAAGAAATAGCTTAGGTTCTTTATTAACCTAAGAATAAGTTTGACTTTAACTGAAGCTAAGAATAGCTTAGGTTCTATATTAACCTAAGAATAAGTTTGACTTTAAATGAAGCTAAGAATAGCTTAGGTTCTATATTAACCTAAGAATAAGTTTGACTTTGGAATGAAGGAAAGAATAGCTTAGGTTCTTTATTAACCTAAGAATAAGTTTGACTTTAAATGAAGCTAAAAATAGCTTAGGTTCTTTATTAACTCAAGAATAAGTTTGACTTTAAATGAAGCTAAGAATAGCTTAGGTTCTTTATTAACCTATGAATAAGTTTGACTTTAAATGAAGTTAAAAATAGCTTAGGTTCTATATTAACCTATGAATAAGTTTGACTTTAAATGAAGTTAAGAATAGCTTAGGTTCTATATTAACCTAAGAACAAGTTTGACTTTAAAATGAAGCTAAGAATAGCTAGGTTCTTTATTAACCTATGAATAAGTTTGACTTTAAATGAAGCTAAGAATAGCTTAGGTTCTTTATTAACCTATGAATAAGTTTGACTTTAAATGAAGCTAAGAATAGCTTAGGTTCTATATTAACCTTTAGAATAAGTTTGACTTTAAATGAAGCTAAGATAGCTTAGGTTCTTTATTAACCTATATAAGTTTGACTTTAAATGAAGTTAAGAATAGTTTAGGTTCTATATTAACCTAAGAATAAGTTTGCCTTTAAATGAAGCTAAGAATAGCTTAGGTCCTTTATTAACCTAAGAATAAGTTTGACTTTAAAATTAGTTAAGAATAGCTTAGGTTCTTTATTAACCTTAAGAATGTTTTTGGATTTACCCCAGCAAAATAGCTAGGTTCTATATTAACCTATGAATAAGTTTGACTTTTAAATGAAGCTAAGAATAGCTTAGGTTCGCACAATCCAAGAATAAGTTTGACTTTGAAATGAAGTTTAAGAATAGCTTAGGTTCTATATTAACCTAAGAATAAGTTTGACTTTAAATGAAGTTAAGAATAGCTTAGGTTCTATATTAACCTAAGAATAAGTTTGATCTAAATGAAGTTAAGAATAGCTTAGGTCTTCTATATTAACCTAAGAAGAAGTTTGACTTTTAAATGAAGCTAAGAATAGCTTAGGTCCTTTATTAACCTAAGAATAAGTTTGACTTTAAATGAAGTCTAAGAATAGCTTAGGTTCTTTATTAACCTAAGAATAAGTTTGATTTTAATTAAGCTAAAAATAGCTTAGGTTCTATATTAACCTATGAATAAGTTTGACTTTAAATGAAGCTAAGAATAGCTTAGGTTCTATATTAACCTAAGAATAAGTTTGACTTGAAATGAAGCTAAGAATAGCTTAGGTTCTTTATTAACCTAAGAATAAGTTTGACTTTAAAATGAAGCTAAGAATAGCTTAGGTTCTCTTTATTAACCTATGAATAAGTTTGACTTAAATGAAGTTAAGAATAGCTTAGGTTCTTTATTAACCTAAGAATAAGTTTTATCTTAAAAGAAGCTAGAATAGCTTAGGTTCTTTATTAACCTATGAATATGTTTGACTTTAAATGATGCTAAGACTAGTTTAGGTTCTTTATTAACCTTAGAATAAGTTTGACTTTAAATGAAGCTAAGAATAGCTTAGGTCCTTTATTAACCTAAGAATAAGTTTGACTTTAAATGAAGCTAAGAATAGCTTAGTTCTTTATTAACCTAAGAATAAGTTTGACTTTAAATGAAGCTAAGAATAGCTTAGTTCTTTATTAACCTAAGAATAAGCTTGACTTAACTGAAGCTAAGAATAGCTTAGGTCTTTTATTAACCTAGAATAAGTTTGACTTTAACTGAAGTTAAGAATAGCTTAGGTTCTATATTAACCTAAGAATAAGTTTGACTTTAAATGAAGCTAAGAATAGCTTAGGTTCTATGTTAACCTAAGAATAAGTTTGACTTTAAATGAAGCTAAGAATAGCTTAGGTTCTTTATTAACCTAAGAATAAGTTTGACTTTAAATGAAGCTAAAAATAGCTTAGGTTCTTTATTAACCTAAGAATAAGTTTGACTTTAAAATGAAGCTAAGAATAGCTTAGGTTCTTTATTAACCTATGAATAAGTTTGACTTTAAATGAAGCTAAAAATAGCTTAGGTTCTATATTAACCTATGAATAAGTTTGACTTTAAATGAAGCTAAGAATAGCTTAGGTTCTATATTAACCTAAGAACAAGTTTGACTTTAAATGAAGCTAAGAATAGCTTAGGTTCTTTATTAACCTATGAATAAGTTTGACTTTAAAATGAAGCTAAGAATAGCTTAGGTTCTTTATTAACCTATGAATAAGTTTGACTTTAAATGAAGCCAAGAATAGCTTAGGTTCTATATTAACCTTTAGAATAAGTTTGACTTTAAATGAAGCTAAGATAGCTTAGGTTCTTTATTAACCTAAGAGTAAGTTTGACTTTAAATGAAGCTAAGAATAGCTTAGGGTTCTATATTAACCTAAGAATAAGTTTAAGTTTTTAAATGAAGTTTTCAAGAATAGCTTAGGTCCTTTATTAACCTAAGAATAAGTTTGACTTTAAATGAAGCTAAGAATAGCTTAGGTTCTTTATTAACCTAAGAATAAGTTTGATTTTAATTAAGCTAAAAATAGCTTAGGTTCTATATTAACCTATGAATAAGTTTGACTTTAAATGAAGCTAAGAATAGCTTAGGTTCTATATTAACCTAAGAATAAGTTTGACTTGAACAGAAGCTAAGAATAGCTTAGGTTCTATATTAACCTAAGAATAAGTTTGACTTTAAATGAAGCTAAGAATAGCTTAGGTTCTTTATTAACCTATGAATAAGTTTGACTTTAAATGAAGTTAAGAATAGCTTAGGTTCTATATTAACCTAAGAATAAGTTTGACTTTTAAATGAAGCTAAGAATAGCTTAAGTTCTTTATTAACCTATGAATAAGTTTGACTTTAAATGAAGCTAAGAATAGCTTAGGTTCTATATTAACCTAAGAATAAGTTTGACTTTAAATGAAGCTAAGAATAGCTTAGGTTCTATATTAACCTAAGAATAAGTTTGACTTTAAATGAAGCAAGAATAGCTTAGGTTCTTTATTAACCTAAGAATAAGTTTGACTTTAAATGAAGCTAAGAATAGCTTAGGTTCTTTATTAACCTAAGAATAAGTTTGACTTTAAATGAAGCTAAGAATAGCTTAGGTTCTATATTAACCTAAGAATAAGTTTGACTTTAAATGAAGCTAAGAATAGCTTAGGTTCTTTATTAACCTATGAATAAGTTTGACTTTAAATGAAGCTAAGAATAGCTTAGGTTCTATATTAACCTAAGAATAATTTTGACTTTAAATGAAGCAAAGAATAGCTTAGGTTCTTTATTAACCTATGAATTAGTTTGACTTTAAATGAAGCTAAGAATAGCTTAGGTTCTATATTAACCTAAGAATAAGTTTGACTTTAAATGAAGCTAAGAATAGCTTAGGTTCTATATTAACCTAAGAATAAGTTTGACTTTAAATGAAGCTAAGAATAGCTTAGGTTCTTTATTAACCTAAGAATAAGTTTGACTTTAAATGAAGCTAAGAATAGCTTAGGTTCTTTATTAACCTAAGAATAAGTTTGACTTTAAATGAAGCTAAGAATAGCTTATGTTCTATATTAACCTAAGAATAAGTTTGACTTTAAATGAAGCTAAGAATAGCTTAGGTTCTATATTAACCTAAGAATAAGTTTGACTTTAAATGAAGCTAAGTATAGCTTAGGTTCTTTATTAACCTTAGAATAAATTTGACTTTAAATGAAGCTAAGAATAGCTTAGGTTCTCTATATTAATTCAAGAATAAGTTTGACTTTAAATGAAGCTAAGAATAGCTTAGGTTCTATATTAACCTAAGAATAAGTTTGACTTTAAATGAAGCTAAGAATAGCTTAGGTTCTATATTAACCTAAGAATAAGTTTGACTTTAAATGAAGCTAAGAATAGCTTAGGTTCTATATTAACCTAAGAATAAGTTTGACTTTTAAATGAAGCTAAGAATAGCTTAGGTTCTATATTAACCTAAGAATAAGTTTGACTTTAAATGAAGCAGCATAGCTTAGGTTCTTTATTAACCTAAGAATAAGTTTGACTTTAAATGAAGCTAAGAATAGCTTAGGTTCTATATTAACCTAAGAATAAGTTTGACTTTAAATGAAGCTAAGAAATAGCTTAGGTTCTATATTAACCTAAGAATAAGTTTGACTTAAATGAAGCTAAGAATAGCTTAGGGTTCTATATTAACCTAAGAATAAGTTTGACTTTAAATGAAGCTAAGAATAGTTTAGGTTCTATATTAACCTAAGAATAAGTTTGATTAAATGAAGTTAAGAATAGCTTAGGTTCTATATTAACCTAAGAATAAGTTGACTTTAAATGAAGCTAAGAATAGCTTAGTTTCTATATTAACCTAAGAAGAAGTTTGACTTTAAATGAAGCTAAGAATAGCTTAGGTTCTTTATTAACCTAAGAATAAGTTTGACTTTAAATGAAGTTGATGAATAGCTTAGGTTCTATATTAACCTAAGAATAAGTTTGACTTTAAATGAAGCTAAGAATAGCTTAGGGTTCTATATTAACCTAAGAATAAGTTTGACTTTAAATGAAGCTAAGAATAGCTTAGGTTCTATATTAACCTAAGAATAAGTTTGACTTTAAATGAAGGAATAGCTTAGGTTCTATATTAACCTAAGAATAAGTTTGACTTTAAATGAAGCTAAGAATAGCTTAGGTTCTATATTAACCTAAGAATAAGTTTGACTTTAAATGAAGTTGCTAAGAATAGCTTAGGTTCTATATTAACCTAAGAATAAGTTTGACTTTAAATGAAGCTAAGAATAGCTTAGGTTCTATATTAACCTAAGAATAAGTTTGACTTTAAATGAAGCTAAGAATAGCTTAGGTTCTATATTAACCTAAGAATAAGTTTGACTTTAAATGAAGCTAAGAATAGCTTAGGTTCTATATTAACCTAAGAATAAGTTTGACTTTAAATGAAGCTAAGAATAGCTTAGGTTCTATATTAACCTAAGAATAAGTTTGACTTTAAATGAAGTTAAGAATAGCTTAGGTTCTATATTAACCTAAGAATAAATTTGACTTTAAATGAAGCTAAGAATAGCTTAGGTTCTATTAACCTAAGAATAAGTTTGACTTTAAATGAAGCTAAGAATAGCTTAGGTTCTATATTAACCTAAGAATAAGTTTGACTTTAAATGAAGCTAAGAATAGCTTAGGTTCTATATTAACCTAAGAATAAGTTTGACTTTAAATGAAGCTAAGAATAGCTTAGGTTCTATATTAACCTATGAATAAGTTTGACTTTAAATGAAGCTAAGAATAGCTTAGGTTCTATATTAACCTAAGAATAAGTTTGACTTTAAATGTTGCTAAGAATAGCTTAGGGTTCTATATTAACCTATGAATAAGTTTGACTTTAAATGAAGCTAAGAATAGCTTAGGTTCTATATTAACCTATGAATAAGTTTGACTTTAAATGAAGCTAAGAATAGCTTAGGTTCTATATTAACCTAAGAATAAGTTTGACTTTAAACGAAGTGAGAATAGCTTAGGTTCTATATTAACCTAAGAATAAGTTTGACTTTAAACGGTTTAAGAATAGCTTAGGTTCTATATTAACCTAAGAATAAGTTTGACTTTAAAATGAAAGCAGAATAGCTTAGGTTCTATATTAACCTAAGAATAAGTTTGACTTTAAATGAAGCAGAATAGCTTAGGTTCTTTATTAACCTTAGAATAAGTTTGACTTTAAATGAAGCTAAGAATAGCTTAGGTTCTATATTAACCTAAGAATAAGTTTGACTTTAAATGACTAGAATAGCTTAGGTTCTATATTAACCTAAGAATAAGTTTGACTTTAAAATGTTCATGTAAACTTAGGTTCTATGATAACCTAAGAATAAGTTTGACTTTAATTAAGCTAAAATAGCTTAGGTTCTATATTAACCTAAGAATAAGTTTGACTTTAAATGAAGCTAAGAATAGCTTAGGTTCTATAATGCTCTAAGAATAAGTTTGACTTGAAATGAAGCTAAGAATAGCTTAGGTTCTATATTAACCTAAGAATAAGTTTGACTTTAAATGAAGCTAAGAATAGCTTAGGTTCTTTATTAACCTATGAATAAGTTTGACTTTAAATGAAGCTAAGAATAGCTTAGGTTCTATATTAACCTAAGAATAAGTTTGACTTTAAATGAAGCTAAGAATAGCTTAAGTTCTTTATTAACCTATGAATAGTTTGACTTTAAATGAGCTAAGAATAGCTTAGGTTCTATATTAACCTAAGAATAAGTTTGACTTTAAATGAAGCTAAGAATATAGCTTAGGTTCTATATTAACCTAAGAATAAAGTTTGACTTTAAATGAAGCTAAGAATAGCTTAGGTTCTTTATTAACCTAAGAATAAGTTTGACTTTAAATGAAGCTAAGAATAGCTTAGGTTCTTTATTAACCTAAGAATAAGTTTGACTTTTAAAATAGAAGCTAAGAATAGCTTAGGTTCTATATTAACCTAAGAATAAGTTTGACTTTAAATGAAGCTAAAAATTAGCTTAGGTTCTTTATTAACCTATGAATAAGTTTGACTTTAAATGAAGCTAAGAATGCTTAGGTTCTATATTAACCTAAGAATAATTTTGACTTTAAATGAAGCAAAGAATAGCTTAGGTTCTTTATTAACCTATGAATTAGTTGACTTTAAATGAAGCTAAAGAATGGCTTAGGTTCTATATTAACCTAAGAATAAGTTTGACTTTAAATGAAGCTAAGAATAGCTTAGGTTCTATATTAACCTAAGAATAGTTTGACTTTAAATGAAGCTAAGAATAGCTTAGGTTCTTTATTAACCTAAGAATAAGTTTGACTTTAAATGAAGCTAAGAATAGCTTAGGTTCTTTATTAACCTAAGAATAAGTTTGACTTTAAATGAAGCTAAGAATAGCTTATGTTCTATATTAACCTAAGAATAAGTTTGACTTTAAATGAAGCTAAGAATAGCTTAGGTTCTATATTAACCTAAAAATTAAGTTTGACTTTAAATGAAGCTAAGAATAGCTTAGGTTCTTTATTAATATAGAATAATTTGACTTTAAATGAAGCTAAGAATAGCTTAGGTTCTATATTAACCTAAGAATAAGTTTGACTTTAAATGAAGCTAAGAATAGCTTAGGTTCTATATTAACCTAAGAATAAGTTTGACTTTAAATGAAGCTAAGAACAAACAGGAGTTCTATATTAACCCAGAATAGTTTGACTTTAAATGAAGCTAAGAATAGCTTAGGTTCTATATTAACCTAAGAATAGTTTGACTTTAAATGAAGCTAAGAATAGCTTAGGTTCTATATTAACCTAAGAATAAGTTTGACTTTAAATGAAGCTAAGAATAGCTTAGGTTCTTTATTAACCTAAGAATAAGTTTGATAGGCTAAGAATAGCTTAGGTTCTATATTAACCAAGAAATAAGTTTGACTTTAAATGGCTAAAATAGCTTAGGTTCTATAACCAACCCTAAGAATAAGTTTGACTTTAAATGAAGCTAAGAATAGCTTGGTTCTATATTTAACCTAAGAATAAGTTTGACTTTAAATGAAGCTAAGAATAGCTTAGGTTCTATATTAACCTAAGAATAAGTTTGACTTTAAATGAAATGGGCAGAAACTGAGTTCTATATTAACCTAAGAATAAGTTTGACTTTATTGACTAAGAGCCAAACGTTTCTATATTAACTTCAGAAAAGTTTGACTTTAAATGACTAAAGAACTAGGTTCTTTGTGCTCTAAGAATAAGTTTGACTTTAAATGAAGCTATGAATAGCTTAGGTTCTATATTAACCTAAGAATAGAGTTTGACTTTAAATGAAGCTAAGAATAGCTTAGGTTCTATATTAACCTAAGAATAAGTTTGACTTTAAATGAAGCTAAGAATAGCTTAGGTTCTATATTAACCCTAAGAATAAGTTTGACTTTAAATGAGCTAAGAATAGCTTAGGTTCTATATTAACCTAAGAATAAGTTTGACTTTAAATGAAGCTAAGAATAGCTTAGGTTCTATATTAACCTAAGAATAAGTTTGACTTTAAATGAAGCTAGAATAGCTTAGGTTCTATATTAACTAAGAATAAGTTTGACTTTAAAGTAGGCTAAGAATAGCTTAGGTTCTATATTAACCTAAGGAGAATAAGTTTGACTTTAAATGAAGCTAAGATAGCTTAGGTTCTATATTAACCTAAGAATAGGATTTGACTTTAAATGAAGCTAAGAATGGCTTAGGTTCTATATTAACCTAAAGAATAAGTTTGACTTTAAATGAAGCTAAGAATAGCTTAGGTTCTATATTAACCTAAGAATAAGTTTGACTTTAAATGAAGCTAAACGATTTCTATATAACCTAAGAATAAATTTGACTTTAAATGAAGCTAAGAATAAGCAGGTTCTATATTAACTAAGAATAGGTTGGCTTTTAAATGAAGCTAAGAATAGTAGGTTCTATATTAACCTAAGAATAAGTTTGACTTTAAATGAAATAAGAATAGCTTAGGTTCTATATTAACCTAAGAATAAGTTTGACTTTAAATAGGCTAAGAATAGCTTAGGTTCTATAACCTATGAATAAGTTTGACTTTAAATAAGAGCTAAGAATAGCTTGGGTTCTGTAATGCTCCTAAGAATAAGTTTGACTTTAAATGAAGCTAAGAATAGCTTAGGTTCTATATTAACCTATGAATAAGTTTGACTTTAAATGAAGCTAAAGATAGCTTAGGTTCTATATTAACCTATGAATAAGTTTGACTTTAAATGAAGCTAAGAATAGCTTAGGTTCTATATTAACCTAAGAATAAGTTTGACTTTAAACGAAGCTAAGAATAGCTTGAGTTCTATATTAACCTAAGAATAAGTTTGACTTTAAACGAAGCTAAGAATAGCTTAGGTTCTATATTAACCTAAGAATAAGTTTGACTTTAAATGAAGCTAAGAATAGCTTAGGTTCATAGTAACCTAAGAATAAGTTTGACTTTAAATGAAGCTAAGAATAGCTTAGGTTCTTTATTAACCTTAGAATAAGTTTGACTTTAAATGAAGCTAAGAATAGCTTAGGTTCTATTAATAAGAATAAGTTTGACTTTAAATGGAGAAGCTAAGAATAGCTTAGGTTCTATATTAACCTAAGAATAAGTTTGACTTTAAATGAAGCTAAGAATAGCTTAGGTTCTATATTAACCTAAGAATACGTTTGACTTTAAATGAAGCTAAGAATAGCTTAGGTTCTTTATTAACCTAAGGCAAGTTTGACTTTAAGTGACTAAGAATAGCTTAGGTTCTATATTAACCTAAGAATAAGTTTAGGCTAAATGAAGCTAAGAAT
>JBBBDQ010016065.1:0-18821 GCA_037127315.1 Ascarosepion bandense | reverse complement strand
GCTTGGGTTCTTTATTAAACTTAGAATAAGTTTGACTTTAAAAAGTATTGGAACAACTAGGTTCTTTGTGCTCTAAGAATAAGTTTGACTTTAAATGAAGCTAAGAATAGCTTAGGTTCTATATTAACCTAAGAATAAGTTTGACTTTAAATGAAGCTAAGAATAGCTTAGGTTCTATATTAACTAGAATAATTTTGACTTTAAATGAAGCTAAGAATAGCTTGGGTTCTTTATTAACCTAAGATAGTTTGACTTTAAATGAAGCTAAGAATAGCTTGATTCTATATTAACCTAAGAATAAGTTTGACTTTAAATGAAGCTAAGAATAGCTTAGGTTCTATATTAATAACCTGAGAATAAGTTTGACTTTAAATGAAGCTAGAAACAAACTTAGGTTCTTTATTAACCTAAGAATAAGTTTGACTTTAAATGAAGCTAAGAATAGCTTAGGTTCTATATTAACCTAAGAATAGGATTTTGACTTTAAAGTAGGCTAAGAATAGCTTAGGTTCTTTATTAACCTAGGGCAGTTTGACTTTAAATGAAGCTAAGAATAGATTAGGTTCTTTATTAACCTAAGAATAAGTTTGACTTTAAATGAAGCTAGAGAATAGCTTAGGTTCTTTATTAACCTTGAAAGATAAGTTTGACTTTAAGTGAAGCTGAAATAGCTTAGGTTCTTTATTAACCTAAGAATAAGTTTGACTTTAAATGAAGCTAAGAATAGCTTGGGTTCTTTATTAACCTAAGAATAAGTTTGACTTTAAATGAAGCTAAGAATAGCTTAGGTTCTTTTATTAAACTTAGAATAAGTTTGACTTTAAATGAAGCTAAGAATAGCTTGGGTTCTTTATTAACCTAAGAATAAGTTTGACTTTAAATGAAGCTAAGAATAGCTTAGGTTCTATATTAACCAAAGAATAAGTTTGACTTTAAATGAAGCTAAGAATATTAAAGTTCTATTAACTTAAAATAAGTTTGACTTTAAATGAAGCTAAGAATAGCTTAGGTTCTATATTAACCTAAGAATAAGTTTGACTTTAAATGAAGCTAAGAATAGCTTGGGTTCTATATTAACCTAAGAATAAATTTGACTTTAAATGAAGCTAAGAATAGCTTGGGTTCTATATTAACCTAAGAATAAGTTTGACTTTAAGTGACTTATGAATAGCTTAGGTTCTTTATTAACCTTAGAATAAAATTTGACTTTAAATGAAGCTAAGAATAGCTTAGGTTTTTATTAACCTAAGAATAAGTTTGACTTTAAATGAAGCTAAGAATAACTTGGGTTCTATATTAACCTAAGAATAAGTTTGACTTTAAATGAAGCTAAGAATAGCTTAGGTTCTTTATTAACCTCAAGAATAAATTTGACTTTAAATGAAGCTAAGAATAGCTTAGGTTCTATATTAACCTAAGAATAAGTTTGACTTTAAATGAGAAGCTAAGAATAGCTTAGGTTCTTTATTAACCTAAGAATAAGTTTGACTTTAAATGAAGCTAAGAATAGCTTAGGTTCTTTATTAACTTACTAAGAATAAGTTTGACTTTAAAATGAAGCTAAGAATAGTAGGTTCTTTATTAAACTTAGAATAAGTTTGACTTTAAATGAAGCTAAGAATAGCTTAGGTTCTTTATTAACCTAAGAATAAGTTTGACTTTAAAATGAAGCTAAGAATAGCTTGGGTTCTATATTAACCTAAGAATAAGTTTGACTTTAAATGAAGCTAAGAATAAGCTTAGGTTCTTTATTAACTTAAGAATAAGTTTGACTTTAAATGAAGCTAAGAATAGCTTGGGTTCTATATTAACCTAAGAATAAGTTTGACTTTAAATGAAGCTAAGAATAGCTTAGGTTCTATATTAACCTAAGAATAAGAGATTTGACTTACAAATGAAGTAAGAATAGCTTAGGTTCTATATTAACCTAAGAATAAGTTTGACTTTAAATGAAGTAAGAATAGCTTGGTTCTTTATTAACCTTAGAATAAATTTGACTTTAAATGAAGCTAAGAATAGCTTAGGTTCTTTATTAACCTAAGAATAAGTTTGACTTTAAATGAAGCTAAGAATAGCTTGGGTTCTTTATTAACCTAGAGGAAGGTAAAGTTTAGGCTTTAAATGAAGCTAAGAATAGCTTAGGTTCTTTATTAACCTTAGAATAAATTTGACTTTAAATGAAGCTAAGAGTAACTTAAGGTTCTATATTAACCTAAGAATAAGTTTTACTTTAAATGAAGCTAAGAATAGCTTAGGTTCTTTATTAACCTAAGAATAAGTTTGACTTTAAATGAAGCTAAGAATAGCCGGTTCTATATTAACCTAGAGAATAAGTTTGACTTTAAATGAAGCAAGAATAGCTTAGGTTCTTTATTAACCTAAGAATAAGTTTGACTTTAAATGAAGCTAAGAATAGCTTAGGTTCTATATTAACCTATGAATAAGTTTGACTTTAAATGAAGCTAAGAATAGCTTAGGTTCTTTATTAACCTAAGAATAAGGTTTGTTTTAAATGAAGCTAAGAATAGCTTAGGTTCTTTATTAACTAAGTGGTTGACTTTAAATGAAGCTAAGAATAGCTTAGGTTCTATATTAACCTAAAATAAGTTTGACTTTAAATGAAGCTAAGAATAGCTTGGGTTCTTTATTATTAAAGATAATTTGACTTTAAATGAAGCTAAGAATAGCTTAAAATTCTATATTAACCTAAGAATAAGTTTTACTTTAAATGAAGCTAAGAATAGCTTAGGTTCTTTAATAACCTAAGAATAAAGTTTGACTTTAAATGAAGCTATGAATAGCTTAGGTTCTATATTAAGCTAAGAATAAGTTTGACTTTAAATGAAGCTAAGAATAAGCTTGATTTCTTTATTAACCTAAGAATAAGTTTGACTTTAAATGGCTAAGAATAGACTTAGGTTCTATATTAACCTATGAATAAGTTGACTTTAAATGAAGCTAAGAATAGCTTAGGGTTCTTTATTAACCTAAGAATAAGTTTGACTTTAAATGAAGCTAAGAATAGCTTAGGTTCTTTATTTAACCTAAGAATAAGTTTGACTTTAAATGAAGCTAAGAATAAGCTTAGGTTCTTTATTAACCTTAAATAAGTTTGACTTTAAATGAAGCTAAGAATGACTTAGGTTCTTTATTAACCTAAGAATAAGTTTGACTTTAAATGAAGCTAAGAATAGCTTAGGTTCTTTATTAACCTAAGGAGTAAGTTTGACTTCAAGTAGGCTAAGAATAGCTTGGGTTCTTTATTAAACTTAGAATAAGTTTGACTTTAAACTGACTAAGAATAGCTTGGGTTCTTTATTAACCTAACAATAAGTTTGACTTTAAATGAAGCTAGAATAGCTAAGGTTCTATATTAACCAAAGAATAAGTTTGACTTTAAATGAAGCTAAGAATAGCTTAGGTTCTTTATTAACCTAAGAATAAGTTTGACTTTAAAATGAAGCTAAGAATAGCTTGGGTTCTATATTAACCTAAGAATAAGTTTGACTTTAAATGAAGTTAAGAATAGCTTAGGTTCTATATTAACCTAAGAATAAATTTGACTTTAAATGAAGCTAAGAATAGCTTGGGTTCTATATTAACCTAAGAATAAGTTTGACTTTAAATGACTAAGAATAGCTGAGGTTCTTTATTAACCTTAGAATAAATTTGACTTTAAATGAAGCTAAGAATAGCTTAGGTTCTTTTATTAACCTAAGAATAAGTTTGACTTTAAATGAAGCTAAGAATAGCTTAGGTTCTATATTAACCTAAGAATAAGTTTGACTTTAAATGAAGCTAAGAATAGCTTAGGTTCTATATTAACCTTAAGAATAAATTTGACTTTAAATGAAGCTAAGAATGGCTTAGGTTCTATATAACCTAAGAATAAGTTTGACTTTAAAGTAGGCAGAAGTGTGACAGGTTCTTTATTAACCTAAGAATAAGTTTGACTTTAGAGCTGAAGCTAAGAATAGCTTAGGTTCTGTATTAACCTAAGAATAAGTTTGACTTTAAATGAAGCCAAGAATAGCTTGGGTTCTTTAATCACGGCTAGAATAAGTTTGACTTTAAATGAAGCTAAGAATAGCTTAGGTTCTTTATTAACCTAAGAATAAGTTTGACTTTAAATGAGACTAAGGCAAAACTTGGTTCATATTAACCTAAGAATAAGTTTGACTTTAAATGAAGCTAAGAATAGCTTGGGTTCTTTGACAACCTAAGAATAAGTTTGACTTTAAATGAAGCTAAGAATAGCTTAGAGTTCTATGTTAACCTAAGAATAGGATTTGACTTTAAATGGAAAGCAAGAATAGCTTAGGATTCTATATTAACCTAAGAATAGAATTGACTTTAAATGAAGCTAAGAATAGCTTGGGTTCTATATTAACTAAGAATAAGTTTGACTTTAAATGAAGCTAGAATAGCTTAGGTTCTTTATTAACTAAGAATAAGTTTGACTTTAAATGAAGCTAAAGAATAGCTTAGGTTCTATATTAACCTAAGAATAAGTTTGACTTTAAATGAAGCTAAAGAATAGCTTGGGTTCTTTATTAACCTTAGAATAAATTTGGCTTTAAATGAAGCTAAGAATAGCTTGGGTTCTGTATTAACCTAAGAATAAGTTTGACTTTAAATGATAGAATAGTAGGTTCTTTATTAACCTATAAGAATAGGTTTGACTTTAAATGAAGCTAAGAATAGCTTAGGTTCTATATTAACCTAAGAATAAGTTTGACTTTAAATGAAGCTAAGAATAAAGCTTGAGTTCTATATTAACCTAAGAATAAGTTTGACTTTAAATGAAGCTAAGAATAGCTTATGTTTAAGTAACCTTAGAATAAGTTTGACTTTAAATGAAGCTGAGAATAGCTTGGAGTTCTTTATTAACCTAAGAATAAGTTTGACTTTAAATGAAGCTAAGAATAGCTTAGGTTCTATATTAACCTAAGAATAAGTTTGACTTTAAATGAAGCTAAGAATAGCTTGGGTTCTTTATTAACCTAGAATAAGTTTGACTTTAAATGAAGCTAAGAATATCTTAGGTTCTTTATTAACTAAGAATAAGTTTGACTTTAAATGAAGCTAAGAATAACCTGATTTCTTTATTAACCTTAGAATAAGTTTGACTTTAAATGAAGCTAAGAATAGCTTGGGTTCTTTGTTAACCTAAGAATAAGTTTGGATTAAATGAAGCTAAGAATAGCTTAGGTTCTTTATTAACCTAAGAATAAGTTTGACTTTAAATGAAGCTAAGAATAGCTTAGGTTCTATATTAACCAAAGAATAAGTTTGACTTTAAATGAAGCTAAGAATAGCTTAGGTTCTTTATTAACCTAAGAATAAGTTTGACTTTAAATGGAAGCTAAGAATAGCTTGGGTTCTATATTAACCTAAGAATAAGTTTGACTTTAAATGAAGCTAAGAATAGCTTAGGTTCTATATTAACTCTAAGAATAAATTTGACTTTAAATGAAGCTAAGAATAGATTAGGTTCTATATTAACCTAAGAATAAGTTTAAACTTTAAATGAAGCTAAGGTAGCTTAGGTTCTTTATTAACCTAAGAATAAGTTTGACTTTAAATGAAGCTAAGAATAGCTTAGGTTCTTTATTAACTCCTGAATAAGTTTGACTTTAAATGATGCTAAGAATAGCTTAGGTTCTTTATTAACCATGGAATAAGTTTGACTTTAAATGAAGCTAAGAATAGCTTGGAGTCCTTTATTAACCTAAGAATAAGTTTGACTTTAAATGAAGCTAAGAATAGCTTAGGTTCTTTATTAACCTAAGAATAAGTTTGACTTTAAATGAAGCTAAGAATAGCTTAGGTTCTTTGATAACCTAAGAATAAGTTTGACTTTAACTGAAGCTAAGAATAGCTTAGGTTCTTTATTAGCCTATAAGAATAAGTTTGACTTTAACTGAAGCTAAGAATAGCTTAGGTTCTATATTAACCTAAGAGAATAAGTTTGACTTTAAATGAAGCTAAGAATAGCTTAGGTTCTATATTAACCTAAGAATAAGTTTGACTTTAAATGAAGCTAAGAATAGCTTAGGTTCTTTATTAACCTAAGAATAAGTTTGACTTTAAATGAAGCTAAGAATAGCTTAGGTTCTTTATTAACCTAAGAATAAGTTTGACTTTAAATGAAGCTAAGAATAGCTTAGGTTCTTTATTAACCTATGAATAAGTTTCACTTTAAATGAAGCTAAAAATAGCTTAGGTTCTATATTAACCTATGAATAAGTTTGACTTAAATGAAGCTAAGAATAGCTTAGGTTCTATATTAACCTAAGAACAAGTTTGACTTTTAAATGAAGCTAAGAATAGCTTAGGTTCTTTATTAACCTATGAATAAGTTTGACTTTAAATGAAGCTAAGGACGCTTAGGTTCTATATTAACCTTAGAATAAAGTTTGACTTTAAATGAAGCTAAGATAGCTTAGGTTCTTTATTAACCTAAGAGTAAGTTTGACTTTAAATGAAGCTAAGAATAGCTTAGGTTCTATATTAACCTAAGAATAAGTTTGCCTTTAAATGAAGCTAAGAATAGCTTAGGTCCTTTATTAACCTAAGAATAAGTTTGACTTTAAATGAAGCTAAGAATAGCTTAGGTTCTTTATTAACCTAAGAATAAGTTTGATTTTAATTCCGCTAAAAATAGCTTAGGTTCTATATTAACCTATGAATAAGTTTGACTTTGAATGAAGCTAAGAATAGCTTAGGTTCTATATTAACCTAAGAATAAGTTTGACTTGAAATGAAGCTAAGAATAGCTTAGGTTCTATATTAACCTAAGAATAAGTTTGACTTTAAATGAAGCTAAGAATAGCTTAGGTTCTTTATTAACCTATGAATAAGTTTGACTTTAAATGAAACTAAGAATAGCTTAGGTTCTATATTAACCTAAGAATAAGTTTGACTTTAAATGAAGCTAGAATAGCCAAGTTCTTTATTAACCTATGAATAAGTTTGACTTTAAATGAAGCTAAGAATAAAAGCAGGTTCTATATTAACCTAAGAATAAGTTTGACTTTAAATGAAGCTAAGAATAGCTTAGGTTCTATATTAACCTAAGAATAAGTTTGACTTTAAATGAAGCTAAGAATAGCTTAGGTTCTTTATTAACCTAAGAATAAGTTTGACTTTAAATGAAGCTAAGAATAGCTTAGGTTCTTTATTAACCTAAGAATAGTTTGACTTTAAATGAAGCTAAGAATAGCTTAGGTTCTATATTAACCTAAGAATAAGTTTGACTTTAAATGAAGCTAAGAATAGCTTAGGTTCTTTATTGGCTTACTATGAATAAGTTTGACTTTAAATGAAGCTAGAATAGCTTAGGTTCTATATTAGCTTAAGAATAATTTTGACTTTAAATGAAGCAAAGAATAGCTTAGGTTCTTTATTAACCTATGAATTAGTTTGACTTTAAATGAAGCTAAGAATAGCTTAAGGTTCTATATTAACCTAAGAATAAGTTTGACTTTAAATGAAGCTAAGAATAGCTTAGGTTCTATATTAACCTAGAATAGTTTGACTTTAAATGAAGCTAAGAATAGCTTAGGTTCTTTATTAACTGTAGAATAAATTTGACTTTAAATGAAGCTAAGAATAGCTTAGGTTCTATATTAACCTAAGAATAGTTTGACTTTAAATGAAGCTAAGAATAGCTTAGGTTCTATATTAACCTATAAAGATAGGTTTGACTTTAAATGAAGCTAAGAATAGCTTAGGTTCTATATTAACCGAAATAAGTTTGACTTTAAATGAAGCTAAGAATAGCTTAGGTTCTATATTAACCTAAGAATAAGTTTGACTTTAAATGAAGCTAAGAATAGCTTAGGTTCTATATTAACCCTAAGAATAAGTTTGACTTTAAATGAAGCTAAGAATAGCTTAGGTTCTTTATTAACCTAAGAATAAGTTTGACTTTAAATGAAGCTAAGAATAGCTTAGGTTCTTTATTAACCTAAGAATAAGTTTGACTTTAAATGAAGCTAAGAATAGCTTAGGTTCTATATTAACCTAAGAATAAGTTTGACTTTAAATGAAGCTAAGAATAGCTTAGGTTCTTTATTAACCTATGAATAAGTTTGACTTTAAATGAAGCTAAGAATAGCTTAGGTTCTATATTAACCTAAGAATAATTTTTGACTTTAAATGAACCAAAGAATGACTTAGGTTCTTTATTAACCTATGAATTAGTTTGACTTTAAATGAAGCTAAGAATAGCTTATGTTCTATATTAACCTAAGAATAAGTTTGACTTTAAATGAAGCTAAGAATAGCTTAGGTTCTATATTAACCTAAGAATAAGTTTGACTTTAAATGAAGCTAAGAATAGCTTAGGTTCTTTATTAACCTTAGAATAAATTTGACTTTAAAATGAAGCTAAGAATAGCTTAGGTTCTATATTAACCTAAGAGTAAGTTTGACTTTAAATGAAGCTAAGAATAGCTTAAGGTTCTATATTAACCTAAGAATAAGTTTGACTTTAAATGAAGCTAAGAATAGCTTAGGTTCTATATTAACCCTAAGAATAAGTTTGACTTTAAATGAAGCTAAGAATAGCTTAGGTTCTATATTAACCACAAGAATTAAGTTTGACTTTAAATGAAGCTAAGAATAGCTTAGGTTCTATATTAACCTAAGAAGAAGTTTGACTTTAAATGAAGCTAAGAATAGCTTAGGTCCTTTATTAACCTAAGAATAAGTTTGACTTTAAATGAAGCTAAGAATAGCTTAGGTTCTTTATTAACCTAAGAATAAGTTTGATTTAATTAAGCTAAAAATAGCTTAGGTTCTATATTAACCTATGAATAAGTTTGACTTTAAATGAAGCTAAGAATAGCTTAGGTTCTATATTAACCTAAGAATAAGTTTGACTTGAAATGAAGCTAAGAATAGCTTAGGTTCTTTATTAACCTAAGAATAAGTTTGACTTTAAATGAAGCTAAGAATAGCTTAGGTTCTTTATTAACCTATGAATAAGTTTGACTTTAAATGAAGCTAAGAATAGCTTAGGTTCTTTATTAACCTAAGAATAAGTTTGACTTTAAATGAAGCTAAGAATAAGCTTAGGTTCTTTATTAACCTATGAATATGTTTGACTTTAAATGATGCTAAGAATAGCTTAGGTTCTTTATTAACCTTAGAATAAGTTTGACTTTAAATGAAGCTAAGAATAGCTTAGGTCCTTTATTAACCTAAGAATAAGTTTTGACTTTAAATGAAGCTAAGAATAGCTTAGGTTCTTTATTAACCTAAGAATAAGTTTGACTTTAAATGAAGCTAAGAATAGCTTAGGTTCTTTATTAACCTAAGAATAAGTTTGACTTTAACTGAAGCTAAGAATAGCTTAGGTTCTTTATTAACCTAAGAATAGGATTTGACTTTAACTGAAGCTAAGAATAGCTTAGGTTCTATATTAACCTAAGAATAAGTTTGACTTTAAATGAAGCTAAGAATAGCTTAGGTTCTATATTAACCTAAGAATAAGTTTGACTTTAAATGAAGCTAAGAATAGCTTAGGTTCTTTATTAACCTAAGAATAAGTTTGACTTTAAATGAAGCTAAAATAGCTTAGGTTCTTTATTAACCTAAGAATAAGTTTGACTTTAAATGAAGCTAAGAATAGCTTAGGTTCTTTATTAACTATGAATAAGTTTGACTTTAAATGAAGCTAAAAATAGCTTAGGTTCTATATTAACCTATGAATAAGTTTGACTTTAAATGAAGCTAAGAATAGCTTAGGTTCTATATTAACCTAGAACAAGTTTGACTTTAAATGAAGCTAAGAATAGCTTAGGTTCTTTATTAACCTATGAATAAGTTTGACTTTAAATGAGTAAGAATGGCTTAGGTTCTTTATTAACCTATGAATAAGTTTGACTTTAAATGAAGCTAAGAATAGCTTAGGTTCTATATTAACCATAGAATAAGTTTGACTTTAAATGAAGCTAAGATAGCTTAGGTTTCTTTATTAACCTAAGAGTAAGTTTGACTTTAAATGAAGCTAAGAATAGCTTGGGTTCTATATTAACCTAAGAATAAGTTTGCCTTTAAAATGGAAAGCTAAGAATAGCTTAGGTCCTTTATTAACCTAAGAATAAGTTTGACTTTAAATGAAGCTAAGAATAGCTTAGGTTCTTTATTAACCTAAGAATAAGTTTGATTTTAATTAAGCTAAAAATAGCTTAGGTTCTATGTTAACCTATGAATAAGTTTGACTTTAAATGAAGCTAAGAATAGCTTGGAGTTCTATATTAACCTAAGAATAAGTTTGACTTGAAATGAAGCTAAGAATAGCTTAGGTTCTATATTAACCTAAGAATAAGTTTGACTTTAAATGAAGCTAAGAATAGCTTAGGTTCCTTAACTAAGAATAAGTTTGACTTTAAATGAAGCTAAGAATAGCTTAGGTTCTATATTAACCTAAGAAGAAGTTTGACTTTAAATGAAGCTAAGAATAGCTTAGGTCCTTTATTAACCTAAGAATAAGTTTGACTTTAAATGAAGCTAAGAATAGCTTAGGTTCTTTATTAACCTAAGAATAAGTTTGATTTTAATTAAGCTAAAAATAGCCAGGTTCTATATTAACCTATGAATAAGTTTGACTTTAAATGAAGCTAAGAATAGCTTAGGTTCTATATTAACCTAAGAATAAGTTTGACTTGAAATGAAGCTAAGAATAGCTTGGGTTCTTTATTAACCTAAAGAATAGTTTGACTTTAAATGAAGCTAAGAATAGCTTAGGTTCTTTATTAACCTATGAATAAGTTTGACTTTAAATGAAGCTAAGAATAGCTTAGGTTCTTTATTAACCTAAGAATAAGTTTGACTTTAAATGAAGCTAAGAATAGCTTAGGTTCTTTATTAACCTATGAATATGTTTGACTTTAAATGATGCTAAGAATAGCTTAGGTTCTTTATTAACCTTAAGAATAAGTTTGACTTTAAATGAAGCTAAGAATAGCTTAGGTCCTTTATTAACCTAAGAATAAGTTTGACTTTAAATGAAGCTAAGAATAGCTTAGGTTCTTTATTAACCTAAGAATAAGTTTGACTTTAAATGAAGCTAAGAATAGCTTAGGTTCTTTATTAACCTAAGAATAAGTTTGACTTTAACTGAAGCTAAGAATAGCTTAGGTTCTTTATTAACCTAAGAATAAGTTTGACTTTAACTGAAGCTAAGAATAGCTTAGGTTCTATATTAACCTAAGAGATAAGTTTGACTTTAAATGAAGCTAAGAATAGCTTAGGTTCTATGTTAACCTAAGAATAAGTTTGACTTTAAATGAAGCTAAGAATAGCTTAGGTTCTTTATTAACTAAGAATAGTTTGACTTTAAATGAAGCTAAAAATAGCTTAGGTTCTTTATTAACCTAAGAATAAGTTTGACTTTAAATGAAGCTAAGAATAGCTTAGGTTCTTTATTAACCTATGAATAAGTTTGACTTTAAATGAAGCTAAAAATAGCTTAGGTTCTATATTAACCTATGAATAAGTTTGACTTTAAATGAAGCTAAGAATAGCTTAGGTTCTATATTAACCCTAGGAGCAAGTTTGACTTTAAATGAAGCTAAGAATAGCTTAGGTTCTTTATTAACCTATGAATAAGTTTGACTTTAAATGAAGCTAAGAATAGCTTAGGTTCTTTATTAACCTATGAATAAGTTTGACTTTAAATGAAGCTAAGAATAGCAGGTTCTATATTAACCTTAGAATAAGTTTGACTTTAAATGAAGCTAAGATAGCTTAGGTTCTTTATTAACCTAAGAGTAAGTTTGACTTTAAATGAAGCTAAGAATAGCTTAGGTTCTATATTAACCTAAGAATAAGTTTGCCTTTAAATGAAGCTAAGAATAGCTTAGGTCCTTTATTAACCTAAGAATAAGTTTGACTTTAAATGAAGCTAAGAATAGCTTAGGTTCTTTATTAACTAAGAATAAGTTTGATTTTAATTAAGCTAAAAATAGCTTAGGTTCTATATTAACCTATGAATTAAGTTTGACTTTAAATGAAGCTAAGAATAGCTTAGGTTCTATATTAACCTAAGAATAGTTTGACTTGAAATGAGCTAAGAATAAGCTTAGGTTCTATATTAACCTAAGAATAAGTTTGACTTTAAATGAAGCTAAGAATAGCTTAGGTTCTTTATTAACCTATGAATAAGTTTGACTTTAAATGAAGCTAAGAATAGCAGGTTCTATATTAACCTATAGGGGCAAGTTTGACTTTAAATGAAGCTAAAATTAGCTTAAGTTCTTTATTAACCTATGAATAAGTTTGACTTTAAATGAAGCTAAAGATAGCTTAGGTTCTATATTAACCTAAGAATAAGTTTGACTTTAAATGAAGCTAAGAATAGCTTAGGTTCTATATTAACCTAAGAATAAGTTTGACTTTAAATGAAGCTAAGAATAGCTTAGGTTCTTTATTAACTAAGAATAAGTTTGACTTTAAATGAAGCTAAGAATAGCTTAGGTTCTTTATTAACCTAAGAATAAGTTTGACTTTAAATGAAGCTAAGAATAGCTTAGGTTCTATATTAACCTAAGAATAAGTTTGACTTTAAATGAAGCTAAGAATAGCTTAGGTTCTTTATTAACCTATGAATAAGTTTGACTTTAAATGAAGCTAAGAATAGCTTAGGTTCTATATTAACCTAAGAATAATTTTGACTTTAAATGAAGCAAGAATAGCTTAGGTTCTTTATTAACCTATGAATTAGTTTTGACTTTAAATGAAGCTAAGAATAGCTTAGGTTCTATATTAACCTAGAATAAGTTTGACTTTAAATGAAGCTAAGAATAGCTTAGGTTCTATATTAACCTAAGAATAAGTTTGACTTTAAATGAAGCTAAGAATAGCTTAGGTTCTTTATTAACCTAAGAATAAGTTTGACTTTAAATGAAGCTAAGAATAGCTTAGGTTCTTTATTAACCCTAGAATAAGTTTGACTTTAAATGAAGCTAAGAATAGCTTATGTTCTATATTAACCTAAGAATAAGTTTGACTTTAAATGAAGCTAAGAATAGCTTAGGTTCTATAAGTAACCTAAGAATAAGTTTGACTTTAAATGAAGCTAAGTATAGCTTGAGTTCTTTAATTAACCTTAGAATAAATTTGACTTTAAATGAAGCTAAGAATAGCTTAGGTTCTATATTAACCTAAGAATAAGTTTGACTTTAAATGAAGCTAAGAATAGCTTAGGTTCTATATTAACCTAAGAATAAGTTTGACTTTAAATGAAGCTAAGAATAGCTTAGGTTCTATATTAACCTAAGAATAAGTTTTGACTTTAAATGAAGCTAAGAATAGCTTAGGTTCTATATTAACCTAAGAATAAGTTTGACTTTAAATGAAGCTAAGAATAGCTTAGGTTCTATATTAACCTAAGAATAAGTTTGACTTTAAATGAAGCTAAGAATAGCTTAGGTTCTTTATTAACTAAAGAATAAGTTTGACTTTAAATGAAGCTAAGAATAGCTTAGGTTCTATATTAACCTAGAATAAGTTTGACTTTAAATGAAGCTAAGAATAGCTTAGGTTCTATATTAACCTAAGAATAAGTTTGACTTTAAATGAAGCTAAGAATAACTTAGGTTCTATATTAACCTCCTAAGAATAAGTTTGACTTTAAATGAAGCTAAGAATAGCTTAGGTTCTATATTAACCCTAAGAATAAGTTTGACTTTAAATGAAGCTAAGAATAGCTTAGGTTCTATATTAACCTAAGAATAAGTTTGACTTTAAATGAAGCTAAGAATAGCTTAGTTTCTATATTAACCTAAGAAGAAGTTTGACTTTAAATGAAGCTAAGAATAGCTTAGGTTCTTTATTAACCTAAGAATAAGTTTGACTTTAAATGAAGCTATGAATAGCTTAGGTTCTATATTAACCTAAGAATAAGTTTGACTTTAAATGAAGCTAAGAATAGCTTAGGTTCTATATTAACCCTAAGAATAAGTTTGACTTTAAATGAAGCTAAGAATAGCTTAGGTTCTATATTAACTAAGAATAAGTTTGACTTTAAATGAAGCTAAAAACAAGCTTAGGTTCATATATTAACCTAAGAATAAGTTTGACTTTAAATGAAGCTAAGAATAGCTTAGGTTCTATATTAACCTAAGAATAAGTTTGACTTTAAATGGAAAGCTAGAATAGCTTAGGTTCTATATTAACCTAAGAATAAGTTTGACTTTAAATGAAGCTAAGAATAGCTTAGGTTCTATATTAACATAAGAATAAGTTTGACTTTAAATGAAGCTAAGAATAGCTTAGGTTCTATATTAACCTAAGAATAAGTTTGACTTTAAATGAAGCTAAGAATAGCTTAGGTTCTATATTAACCTAAGAATAAGTTTGACTTTAAATGAAGCTAAGAATAGCTTGGGTTCTATATTAACCTAAGAATAAGTTTGACTTTAAATGAAGCTAAGAATAGCTTAGGTTCTATATTAACCTAAGAATAAATTTGACTTTAAATGAAGCTAAGAATAGCTTAGGTCTATATTAACCTAAGAATAAGTTTGACTTTAAATGAAGCTAAGAATAGCTTAGGTTCTATATTAACCTAAGAATAAGTTTGACTTTAAATGAAGCTAAGAATAGCTTAGGTTCTATATTAACCTAAGAATAAGTTTGACTTTAAATGAAGCTAAGAATAGCTTAGGTTCTATATTAACCTATGAATAAGTTTGACTTTAAATGAAGCTAAGAATGGCCAGGTTCTATATTAACCTAAGAATAAGTTTGACTTTAAATGAAGCTAAAAATAGCTTAGGTTCTATGACAGCCTATGAATAAAGTTTGACTTTAAATGAAGCTAAGAATAGCTTAGGTTCTATATTAACCTATGAATAAGTTTGACTTTAAATGAAGCTAAGAATAGCTTAGGTTCTATATTAACCTAAGAATAAGTTTGACTTTAAACGAAGCTAAGAATAGCTTAGGTTCTATATTAACCTAAGAATAAGTTTGACTTTAAGCGAAGCTAAGAATAGCTTAGGTTCTATATTAACTAAGAATAAGTTTGACTTTAAATGAAGCTAAGAATAGCTTAGGTTCTATATTAACTAAGAATAAGTTTGACTTTAAATGGAGAGCTAAGAATAGCTTAGGTTCTTTATTAACCTTAGAATAAGTTTGACTTTAAATGAAGCTAAGAATAGCTTAGGTTCTATATTAACCTAAGAATAAGTTTGACTTTAAATGAAGCTAAGAATAGCTTGGGTTCTATAGTAACCTAAGAATAAGTTTGACTTTAAATGAAGCTAAGTATAGCTTAGGTTCTATTACTAAGAATAAGTTTGACTTTAATTAAGCTAAAAATAGCTTAGGTTCTATATTAACCTAAGGAATAAGTTTGACTTTAAATGAAGCTAAGAATAGCTTAGGTTCTATATTAACCTAGAGATAAGTTTGACTTGAAATGAAGCTAAGAATAGCTTAGGTTCTATATTAACCTAAGAATAAGTTTGACTTTAAATGAAGCTAAGAATAGCTTAGGTTCTTTATTAACCTATGAATAAGGATTTGACTTTAAATGAAGCTAAGAATAGCTTAGGTTCTATATTAACCTAAGAATAAGTTTGACTTTAAATGAAGCTAAGAATAGCTTAAGTTCTTTATTAACCTATGAATAAGTTTGACTTTTTAAATGAAGCTAAGAATAGCTTAGGTTCTATATTAACCTAAGAATAAGTTTGACTTTAAATGAAGCTAAGAATAGCTTAGGTTCTATATTAACCTAAGAATAAGTTTGACTTTAAATGAAGCTAAGAATAGCTTAGGTTCTTTATTAACCTAGAATGAAAGTTTGACTTTAAATGAAGCTAAGAATAGCTTAGGTTCTTTATTAACCTAAGAATAAGTTTGACTTTAAATGAAGCTAAGAATAGCTTAGGTTCTATGTTAACCTAAGAATAAAGTTTGACTTTAAATGAAGCTAAGAATAGCTTAGGTTCTTTATTAACCTATGAATAAGTTTGACTTTAAATGAAGCTAAGAATAGCTTAGGTTCTATATTAACCTAAGAATAATTTTGACTTTAAATGAAGCAAAGAATAGCTTAGGTTCTTTATTAACCTATGAATTGGATTTGACTTTAAATGAAGCTAAGAATAGCTTAGGTTCTATATTAACCTAAGAATAAGTTTGACTTTAAACAAACTAAGAATAGCTTAGGTTCTATATTAACCTAAGAATAAGTTTGACTTTAAATGAAGCTAAGAATAGCTTAGGTTCTTTATTAACCTAAAGAATAAGTTTGACTTTAAATGAAGCTAAGAATAGCTTAGGTTCTTTATTAACCTAAGAATAAGTTTGACTTTAAATGAAGCTAAGAATAGCTTATGTTCTATATTAACCTAAGAATAAGTTTGACTTTAAATGAAGCTAAGAATAGCTTAGGTTCTATATTAACTAAGAATAAGTTTGACTTTAAATGAAGCTAAGAATAGCTTAGGTTCTTTATTAACCTTAGAATAAATTTGACTTTAAATGAAGCTAAGAATAGCTTAGGTTCTATATTAACCTAAGAATAAGTTGACTTTAAATGAAGCTAAGAATAGCTTAGGTTCTATATTAACTAAGAATAAGTTTGACTTTAAAATGAAGCTAAGAATAGCTTAGGTTCTATATTAACCTAAGAATAAGTTTGACTTTAAATGAAGCTAAGAATAGCTTAGGTTCTATATTAACCCTAAGAATAAGTTTGACTTTAAATGAAGCTAAGAATAGCTTAGGTTCTATATTAACCTAAGAATAAGTTGACTTTAAATGAAGCTAAGAATAGCTTAGGTTCTTTATTAACCTAAGAATAAGTTTGACTTTAAATGAAGCTAAGAATAGCTTAGGTTCTATATTAACCTAAGAATAAGTTTGACTTTAAATGAAGCTAAGAATAGCTTAGGTTCTATATTAACCTAAGAATAAGTTTGACTTTAAATGAAGCTAAGAATAGCTTAGGTTCTATATTAACCTAAGAATAAGTTTGACTTTAAATGAAGCTAAGAATAGCTTAGGTTCTATATTAACCTAAGAATAAGTTTGACTTTAAATGAAGCTAAGAATAGCTTAGGTTCTATATTAACCTAAGAATAAGTTTGACTTTAAATGAAGCTAAGAATAGCTTAGTTTCTATATTAACCTAAGAAGAAGTTTGACTTTAAATGAAGCTAAGAATAGCTTAGGTTCTTTGATAACCTAAGAGAATAAGTTTGACTTTAAATGAAGCTATGAATAGCTTAGGTTCTATATTAACCTAAGAATAAGTTTGACTTTAAATGAAGCTAAGAATAGCTTAGGTTCTATATTAACTAAGAATAAGTTTGACTTTAAATGAAGCTAGAGATAGCTTAGGTTCTATATTAACCTAAGAATAAGTTTGACTTTAAATGAAGTAAGAATAGCTTAGGTTCTATATTAACCTAAGAATAAGTTTGACTTTAAATGAAGCTAAGAATAGCTTAGGTTCTATATTAACCCCTAAGAATAAGTTTGACTTAAATGAAGCTAAGAATAGCTTAGGTTCTATATTAACCTAAGAGAATAAGTTTGACTTTAAATGAAGCTAAGAATAGCTTAGGTTCTATATTAACCCTAAGAATAAGTTTGACTTTAAATGAAGCTAAGAATAGCTTAGGTTCTATATTAACCAATAAGAATAAGTTTGACTTTAAATGAAGCTAAGAATAGCTTAGGTTCTATATTAACCTAAGAATAAGTTTGACTTTAAATGAAGCTAAGAATAGCTTAGGTTCTATATTAACCCTAGAATAAGTTTGACTTTAAATGAAGCTAAGAATAGCTTAGGTTCTATATTAACCTAAGAATAAATTTGACTTTAAATGAAGCTAAGAATAGCTTAGGTTCTATATTAACCTAAGAATAAGTTTGACTTTAAATGAAGCTAAGAATAGCTTGAGTTCTATATTAACCTAAGAATAAGTTTGACTTTAAATATTTAAGAATAGCTTAGGTTCTATATTAACCTAAGAATAAGTTTGACTTTAAATGAAGCTAAGAATAGCTTAGGTTCTATATTAACCTATGAATAAGTTTGACTTTAAATGAAGCTAAGAATAGCTTAGGTTCTATATTAACCTAAAGAATAAGTTTGACTTTAAATGAAGCTAAGAATAGCTTAGGTTCTATATTAACCTATGAATAAGTTTGACTTTAAATGAAGCTAAGAATAGCTTAGGTTCTATATTAACCTATGAATAAGTTTGACTTTAAATGAAGCTAAGAATAGCTTAGGTTCTATATTAACCTAAGAATAAGTTTGACTTTAAACGAAGCTAAGAATAGCTTAGGTTCTATATTAACCTAAGAATAAGTTTGACTTTAAACGAAGCTAAGAATAGCTTAGGTTCTATATTAACTAAGAATAAGTTTGACTTTAAATGAAGCTAAGAATAGCTTAGGTTCTATATTAACCTAAGAATAAGTTTGACTTTAAATGAAGCTAAGAATAGCTTAGGTTCTTTATTAACCTTAGAATAAGTTTGACTTTAAATGAAGCTAAGAATAGCTTAGGTTCTATATTAACCTAAGAATAAGTTTGACTTTAAATGAAGCTAAGAATAGCTTAGGTTCTATATTAACCTAAGAATAAGTTTGACTTTAAATGAAGCTAAGAATAGCTTAGGTTCTATGTTAACCTAAGAATACGTTTGACTTTAAATGAAGCTAAGAATAACCGGGTTCTTTATTAATAAGAGAATAAGTTTGACTTTAAATGAAGCTAAGAATAGCTTAGGTTCTATATTAACCTAAGAATAAGTTTGACTTTAAATGAAGCTAAGAAT
>JBBBDQ010016064.1:0-10565 GCA_037127315.1 Ascarosepion bandense | reverse complement strand
TAGCTTAGGTTCTTTATTAACCTATGAATTAGTTTGACTTTAAATGAAGCTAAGAATAGCTTATGTTCCTATATTAACCTAAGAATAAGTTTGACTTTAAATGAAGCTAAGAATAGCTTAGGTTCTATATTAACCCTAAGAATAAGTTTGACTTTAAATGAAGCTAAGAATGGCCAGTTCTTTATTAACCTTAGAATAAATTTGACTTTAAATGAAGCTAAGAATAGCTTGGATTCTATATTAACCTAAGAATAAGTTTGACTTTAAATGAAGCTAAGAATAGCTTAGGTTCTATATTAACTAAGAATAAGTTTGACTTTAAATGAAGCTAAGAATAGCTTAGTTCTATATTAACCTAAGAATAAGTTTGACTTTAAATGAAGCTAGAATAGCTTAGGTTCTATATTAACCTAAGAATAAGTTTGACTTTAGAAGTAGAGGCTAAGAATAGCTTAGGTTCTATATTAACCTAAGAAGAAGTTTGACTTTAAATGAAGCTAAGAATATTAGCTTAAGGTCCTTTATTAACCTAAGAATAAGTTTGACTTTAAATGAAGCTAGAATAAGCTTAGGTTCTTTATTAACCTAAGAATAAGTTTGATTTTAATTAAGCTAAAAATAGCTTAGGTTCTATATTAACCTATGAATAAGTTTGACTTTAAATATGACTAAGAATAGCTTAGGTTCTATATTAACCTAAGAATAAGTTTGACTTGAAATGAAGCTAAGAATAGCTTAGGTTCTTTATTAACCTAAGAATAAGTTTGACTTTTAAATGAAGCTAAGAATAGCTTAGGTTCTTTATTAACCTATGAATAAGTTTGACTTTAAATGAAGCTAAGAATAGCTTAGGTTCTTTATTAACCTAAGAATAAGTTTGACTTTAAATGAAGCTAAGAATAGCTTGAGTTCTTTATTAACCTATGAATATGTTTGACTTTAAATGATGCTAAGAATAGCTTAGGTTCTTTATTAACTTAGAATAAAGTTTGACTTTAAATGAAGCTAAGGGCAAGCTTAAGTCCTTTATTAACCTAAGAATAAGTTTGACTTTAAATGAAGCTAAGAATAGCTTAGGTTCTTTATTAACCTAAGAATAATTTGACTTTAAATGAAGCTAAGAATAGCTTAGGTTCTTTATTAACTAAGAATAAGTTTGACTTTAACTGAAGCTAAGAATAGCTTAGGTTCTTTATTAACCTAAGAATAAGTTTGACTTTAACTGAAGCTAGAGCCAAGCAGGTTCTATATTAACCTAAGAATAAGTTTGACTTTAAATGAAGCTAAGAATAGCTTAGGTTCTATATTAACCTAAGAATAAGTTTGACTTTAAATGAAGCTAGAATAGCTTAGGTTCTTTATTAACCTAAGAATAAGTTTGACTTTAAATAGAACTAAAATAGCTTAGGTTCTTTATTAACCTAAGAATAAGTTGACTTTAAATGAAGCTAAGAATAGCTTAGGTTCTTTATTAACCTATGAATAAGTTTGACTTTAAATGAAGCTAAAAATAGCTTAGGTTCTATATTAACCTATGAATAAGTTTGACTTTAAATGAAGCTAAGAATAGCTTGGGATTCTATATTAGCCTAAGAACAAGTTTGACTTTAAATGAAGCTAAGAATAGCTTAGGTTCTTTATTAACCTATGAATAAGTTTGACTTTAAATGAAGCTAAGAATAGCTTAGGTTCTTTATTAACCTATGAATAAGTTTGACTTTAAATGAAGCTAAGAATAGCTTAGGTTCTATATATATGGTAAGTTTGACTTTAAATGAAGCTAAGATAGCTTAGGTTCTTTATTAACCTAAGAGTAAGTTTGACTTTAAATGAGCTAAGAATAGCTTAGGTTCTATAATGCTCTAAGAATAAGTTTGCCTTTAAATGAAAGCTAAGAATAGCTTAGGTCCTTTATTAACCTAAGAATAAATTTGACTTTAAATGAAGCTAAGAATAGCTTAGGTTCTTTATTAACCTAAGAATAAGTTTGATTTTTAATTAAGCTAAATAAACTTAGAGTTTCTATATTAACTTATAGTCAGTTTGACTTTAAATGAAATACAAGAATAGCGGGTTCTATATTAACCTAAGAATAAGTTTGACTTGAAATAGAAGCTAAGAATAGCTTTAAGGTTCTATATTAACCTAAATTAAGTTTGACTTTAAATGAAGCTTCAGAATAGCTTAGGTTCTATATTAACTAAGAATAAGTTTGACTTTAAATGAAGCTAGAATGACAGGTTCTATATTAACCTAAGAAGAAGTTTGACTTTAAATGAAGCTAAGAATAGCTTAGGTCCTTTATTAACCTAAGAATAAGTTGACTTTAAATGAAGCTAAGAATGCACTTAGGTTCTTTATTAACCTAAGAATAAGTTTGATTTTTAATTAAGCTAAAAATAGCTTAGGTTCTATATTAACCTATGAATAAGTTTGACTTTAAATGAAGCTAGGTAGCTTAGGTTCTATATTAACCTAAGAATAAGTTTGACTTGAAATGAAGCTAAGAATAGCTTAGGTTCTTTATTAACAAGAATAAGTTTGACTTTAAATGAAGCTAAGAATAGCTTAGGTTCTTTATTAACCTATGAATAAGTTTGACTTTAAATGAAACAAAATGGCTTAGGTTCTTTATTAACCTAAGAATAAGTTTGACTTTAAATGAAGCTAAGAATAGCTTAGGTTCTTTATTAACCTATGAATATGTTTGACTTTAAATGGATGCTAAGAATAGCTTAGGTTCTTTATTAACCTTAGAATAAGTTTGACTTTAAATGAAGCTAAGAATAGCTTGGGTCCTTTATTAACCTAAGAATAAGTTTGACTTTAAATGAAGCTAAGAATAGCTAGGTTCTTTATTAACCTAAGAATAAGTTTGACTTTAAATGAAGCTAAGAATAGCTTAGGTTCTTTATTAACCTAAGAATAAGTTTGACTTTAACTGAAGCTAAGAATAGCTTAGGTTTCTTTATTAACCTAAGAATAAGTTTGACTTTAACTGAAGCTAAGAATAGCTTAGGTTCTATATTAACCTAAGAATAAGTTTGACTTTAAATGAAGCTAAGAATGACAGGTTCTATGTTAACCTAAGAATAAGTTTGACTTTAAATGAAGCTAAGAATAGCTTAAGTTCTTTATTAACCTAAGAATAAGTTTGACTTTAAATGACTAAAAATAGCTAGGTTCTTTATTAACCTAAGAATAAGTTTGACTTTAAATGAAGCTAAGAATAGCTTGAGTTCTTTATTAACCTATGAATAAGTTTGACTTTATGGTAAAATAGCTTAGGTTCTATATTAACCTATAGATAAGTTTGACTTTAAATGAAGCTAAGAATAGCTTAGGTTCTATATTAACCTAAGAACAAGTTTGACTTTAAATGAAGCTGGGCAGCTTAGGTTCTTTATTAACCTGAATAAGTTTGACTTTAAATGAAGCTAAGAATAGCTTAGGTTCTTTATTAACCTATGAATAAGTTTGACTTTAAATGAAGCTAAGAATAAGCCAGGTTCTATATTAACATAGAATAAGTTTGACTTTAAATGAAGCTAAGATAGCTTAGGTTCTTTATTAACCTAAGAGTAAGTTTGACTTTAAATGAAGCTAAGAATAGCTTAGGTTCTATATTAACCTAAGAATAAGTTTGCCTTTAAATAGGAAAGCTAAGAATAGCTTAGGTCACTGATAACCTAAGAATAAGTTTGACTTTAAATGAAGCTAAGAATAGCTTGGGTTGTATTAACCTAAGAATAAGTTTGATTTTAATTAAGCTAAAAATAGCTTAGGTTCTATATTAACCTATGAATAAGTTTGACTTTAAATGAAGCTAGGAAATAGCTTAGGTTCTATATTAACCCTAAAGATAAGTTTGACTTGAAATGAAGCTAAGAATAGCTTAGGTTCTATATTAACTAAGAATAAGTTTGACTTTAAGTAAACTAAGAATAGCTTAGGTTCTTTATTAACTATAGATAAGTTTGACTTTAAATGAAGCTAAGAATAGCTTGAGTTCTATATTAACCTAAAGAATAAGTTTGACTTTAAATGAAGCTAAGAATAGCTTAAGTTCTTTATTAACATGAATAAGTTTGACTTTAAATGAAGCTAAGAATAGCTTAGGTTCTATATTAACCTAAGAATAAGTTTGACTTTAAATGAAGCTAAAAATAGCTTGAGAGTTCTATATTAACCTAAGAATAAATTTGACTTTAAATGAAGCTAAGAATAGCTTAGGTTCTTTATTAACCTAAGAATAAGTTTGACTTTAAATGAAGCTAAGAATAGCTTAGGTTCTTTATTAACCTAAGAATAAGTTGACTTTAAATGAAACTAGAATAAGCTTAGGTTCTATATTAACCTAAGAATAAGTTTGACTTTAAATGAAAGCATTAAGAATAGCTTAGGTTCTTTATTAACCTATGAATAAGTTTGACTTTAAATGAAGCTAAGAATAGCTTAGGTTCTATATTAACCTAAGAATAATTTTGACTTTAAATGAAGCAAAGAATAGCTTAGGTTCTTTATTAACCTATGAATTAGTTTGACTTTAAATGAAGCTAAGAATAGCTTAGGTTCTATATTAACCTAAGAATAAGTTTGACTTTAAATGAAGCTAAGAATAGCTTAGGTTATAACCTAAGAATAAGTTTGACTTTAAATGAAGCTAAAGACAAGCTTAGGTTCTTTATTAACCTAAGAATAAGTTTGACTTTAAATGAAGCTAAGAATAGCTTAGGTTCTTTATTAATATAAATGATTTGACTTTAAATGAAGCTAAGAATAGCTTATATGTTCTATATTAACCTAAGAATAAGTTTGACTTTAAATGAAGCTAAGAATAGCTTGGTTCTATATTAACCTAGACAAGTTTGACTTTAAAGTAGGCTAAGTATAGTAGGTTCTTCTATGCTAACTAGAATAAATTTGACTTTAAATGAAGCTAAGAATAGCTTAGGTTCTATATTAACTAAGAATAAGTTTGACTTTAAATGAAGCTAAGAATAGCTTAGGTTCTATATTAACCTAAGAATAAGTTTGGCTTTAAATGAAGCTAAGAATAGCTTAGGTTCTATATTAACCTAAGAATAAGTTTGACTTTAAATGGTAAAATAGCTTGGTTCTATATTAACCTAAGAATAATTTGACTTTAAATGGAAAGTAAGAATGGCTTAGGTTCTATATTAACCTAAGAATAAGTTTGACTTTAAATGAAGCTAAGAATAGCTTGTTCTTTATTAACCTAAGAATAAGTTCCAAAACTTTAAATGAAGCTAGATAGCTTAGGTTCTATATTAACCTAAGAATAAGTTTGACTTTAAATGAAGCTAAGAATAGCTTAAGGTTCTATATTAACTCCCTAGATAAGTTTGACTTTAAAAATGAAGCTAAGAATAGCTTAGGTTCTATATTAACCTAAGAATAAGTTTGACTTTAAATGAAGCTAAGAATAGCTTACAGTTCTATATTAACCTAAGAATAAGTTTGACTTTAAATGAAACATAAAGATAGCTTAGGTTCTATATTTAACTAAAGAATAAGTTTGACTTTAAATGAAGCTAAGAATAGCTTAGTTTCTATATTAACCTAAGAAGAAGTTTGACTTTAAATGAAGCTAAGAATAGCTTAGGTTCTTTGTGCTCTAAGAATAAGTTTGACTTAAATGAAGCTATGAATAGCTTAGGTTCTATATTAACCTAAGAATAAGTTTGACTTTAAATGGAAATGAGAATAGCTTAGGTTCTATATTAACCTAAGAATAAGTTTGACTTTAAATGAAGCTAAGAATAGCTTAGGTTCTATATTAACCTAAGAATAAGTTTGACTTTAAATGAAGCTAAGAATAGCTTAGGTTCTATATTAACCTAAGAGCAAGTTTGACTTTAAATGAAGCTAAGAATAGCTTAGGTTCTATATTAACCTAAGAATAAAGTTTGACTTTAAATGAAGCTAAGAATATATTTGGGTGCTATATTAACCCTAAGAATAAGTTTGACTTTAAATGAAGCTAAGAATAGCTTAGGTTCTATATTAACCTAAGAATAAGTTTGACTTTAAATGAAGCTAAGAATAGCTTGGGTTCTATATTAACCTAAGAATAAGTTTGACTTTAAATGAAGCTAAGAATATTTGGTTCTATATGCTCTAAATTAAAGTTTGACTTTAAATGAAGCTAAGAATAGCTTAGGTTCTATATTAACCTAAGAATAAATTTGACTTTAAATGAAGCTAAGAATGACTTAGGTTCTATATTAACCTAAGAATAAATTTGACTTTAAATGAAGCTAAGAATAGCTTGGGTTCTATAATGTAAGAATAAGTTTGACTTTAAATGAAGCTAAGAATGGCTTAGGTTCTATTAACCTAAGAATAAGTTTGACTTTAAATGAAGCTAAAATGCTTTAGGTTCTATATTAACCTAAGAATAGGTTGACTTTAAATGAAGCAGGTAAACTTAGGTTCTATATTAACCTATGAATAAGTTTGACTTTAAAAATGAAGCTAAGAATAGCTTAGGGACTACATATTAACCTAAGAATAAGTTTGACTTTAAATGAAGCTAAGAATAGCTTGGAGTTCTATATTAACCTATGAATAAGTTTGACTTTAAATGAAGCTAAGAATAGCTTAGGTTCTATATTAACCTATGAATAAGTTTGACTTTAAATGAAGCTAAGAATAGCTTAGGTTCTATTAACCTAAGAATAAGTTTGACTTTAAACGAAGCTAAGAATAGCTTAGGTTCTATATTAACCTAAGAATAAGTTTGACTTTAATGACTAAGAATAGCTTGGGTTCTATATTAACCTAAGAATAAGTTTGACTTTAAATGAAGCTAAGAATGACTTAGGTTCTATATTAATAAGAATAAGTTTGACTTTAAATGAAGCTAAGAATAGCTTAGGTTCTTTGTTAACAACAGAATAAGTTTGACTTTAAATGAAATAAGAATAGCTTAGGTTCTATATTAACTAGAATAAGTTTGACTTTAAATGGAAAGCTAAGAATAGCTTGGGTTCTATATTAACCTAAGAATAAGTTTGACTTTAAATGAAGCTAAGTATAGCTTAGGTTCTATATTAACCTAAGAATAAGTTTGACTTTAATTAAGCTAAAAATAGCTTAGGTTCTATATTAACCTAAGAATAAGTTTGACTTTAAATGAAGCTAGGAATAGCTTAGGTTCTATATTAACCTAAGAATAAGTTTGACTTGAAATGAAGCTAAGAATAGCTTAGGTTCTATATTAACTTGAGAATAAGTTTGACTTTAAATGAAGCTAAGAATAGCTTAGGTTCTTTATTAACCTATGAATAAGTTTGACTTTAAATGAAGCTAAGAATAGCTTAGGTTCTATATTAACCTAAAGATAAGTTTGACTTTAAATGACTAAGAATAGCTTAAGTTCTTTATTAACAAGATAAGTTTGACTTTAAAAATGAAGCTAAGAATGAGCAGGTTCTATATGCCTAAGAATAAGTTTGACTTTAAATGAAGCTAAAATTAAGCAGGTTCTATATTAACCTAAGAATAAGTTTGACTTTAAATGAAGCTAAAATAACCAGGTTCTTTATTAACTAAGAATAAGTTTGACTTTAAATGAAGTAGAATAGCTTAGGTTCTTTATTAACTAAGAATAAGTTTGACTTTAAATGAAGCTAAGAATACTTAGGTTCTATATTAACCTAAAATGAGTTTGACTTTAAATGAAGCTAAGAATAGCTTAGGTTCTTTATTAACCTATGAATAAGTTTGACTTTAAATGAAGCTAAAAATTAGCTTAGGTTCTATATTAACCTAAGAGAATAATTTTGACTTTAAATGAAGCAAAGAATAGCTTAAGTTCTTTATTATTTCTATTGAATTAGTTTGACTTTAAATGAAGCTAAGAATAGCTTAGGTTCTATATTAACCTAAGAATAAGTTGACTTTAAATGAAGCTAGAATAGCTTGGGTTCTATATTAACCCTAAGAATAAGTTTGACTTTAAATGAAGCTAAGAATAGCTTAGGTTCTTTATTAACCTAAGAATAAGTTTGACTTTAAATGAAGCTAAGAATAGCTTAGGTTCTTTATTAACCCTGGGCTCAGTTTGACTTTAAATAGAAGCTAAGAATAGCTTATGTTCTATATTAACCTAAGAATAAGTTTGACTTTAAATGGAAATGAATAGCTTAGGTTCTATATTAACCTAAGAATAAGTTTGACTTTAAATGAAGCTAGAATAGCTTAGAGTTCTTTATTAACCTTAGAATAAATTTGACTTTAAATGAAGCTAAGAATAGCTTAGGTTCTATAATATAACCTAATTAAATTTGACTTTAAATGAAGCTAAGAATAGCTTAGGTTCTATATTAACCTAAGAATAAGTTTGACTTTAAATGTGACTAGAGTAGCTTAGGTTCTATATTAACCTAAGAATAAGTTTGACTTTAAATGAAGCCTAAGAATAGCTGAGTTCTATATTAACCTAAGAATAAGTTTGACTTTAAATGAAGCTAAGAATAGCTTAGGTTCTATATTAACCTAAGAATAAGTTTGACTTTAAATGAAGCTAAGAATGACTTGGGTTCTTTATTAACTAAGAATAAGTTTGACTTTAAATGAAGCTAAGAATAGCTTAGGTTCTATATTATCCCTAAGAATAAGTTTGACTTTAAATGAAGCTAAGAATAGCTTAGGTTCTATATTAACCTAAAGAATAGTTTGACTTTAAATGAAGCTAAGAATAGCTTGGTTCTATTAACCTAAGAATAAGTTTGACTTTAAATGAAGCTAAGAATAGCTTAGGTTCTATATTAACCTAAGAATAAGTTTTGACTTTAAATGAAGTAAGAATAGCTTGGGTTCTATATTAACCTAAGAATAAGTTTCTGACTTTAAATGAAGCTAAGAATAGCTTAGTTTCTATATTAACCTAAGAAAAGTTTGACTTTAAATGAAGCTAAAGAATAGCAGGTTCTTTATTAACCTAAGAATAAGTTTGACTTTAAATGAAGCTATGAATAGCTTGGGTTCTATATTAACCCTAAAATAGAAGTTTGACTTTAAATGAAGCTAAGAATAGCTTGAGTTCTATATTAACCTAAGAATGGGATTTGACTTTAAATGAGCTAAGAATAGCTTAGGTTCTATATTAACCTAAAAATAAGTTTGACTTTAAATGAAGCTAGAATAGCTTAGGTTCTATATTAACCTAAGAATAAGTTTGACTTTAAATGAAGCTAAGAATAGCTTAGGTTCTATATTAACCTAAGAATAAATTTGACTTTAAATGAAGCTAAGAACCCAGCTTAGGTTCTATATTAACTAAGAATAAGTTTGACTTTAAATGAAGCTAAGAATAGCTTAGGTTCTATATTAACTAAGAATAAGTTTGACTTTAAATGAAGCTAAGAATAAACGTTCTATATTAACCTAAGAATAAGTTTGACTTTAAATGAAGCTAAGAATAGCTTAGGTTCTATATTAACTCTAAGAATAAGTTTGACTTTAAATGAAGCTAAGAATAGCTTAGGTTCTATATTAACCTAAGAATAAGTTTGACTTTAAATGAAGCTAAGAATAGCTTAGGTTCTATATTAACCCCTAAGAATAAATTTGACTTTAAATGAAGCTAAGAATAGCTTAGGTTCTATATTAACCCTAAGAATAAGTTTGACTTTAAATGAAGCTAAGAATGACTTAGGTTCTATATTAACCACAAAATTAAGTTTGACTTTAAATGAAGCTAAGAATAGCTTAGGTTCTATATTAACTAAAGATAAGTTTGACTTTAAATATGAAATGAGAATAGCTTAGGTTCATATTAACCTATGAATAAGTTTGACTTTAAAATGAAGCTAAGAATAGCTTAGGTTCTATATTAACCTAAGAATAAGTTTGACTTTAAATGAAGCTAAAGATAGCTTAGGTTCTATATTAACCTATGGGAATAAATTTGACTTTAAATGAAGCTAAGAATAGCTTAGGTTATATTAACCTATGAATAAGTTTGACTTTAAATGAAGCTAAGAATAGCTTAGGTTCTATATTAACCTAAGAATAAGTTTGACTTTAAACGAAGCTGAAATAGCTTAGGTTCTATATTAACAGAATAAGTTTGACTTTAAACGAAGCTAAGAATAGCTTAGGTTCTATATTTAACCTAAGAACAATTTGACTTTAAATGAAGCTAAGAATAGCTTAGGTTCTATATTAACCTAAGAATAAGTTTGACTTTAAATGAAATAGAATAGCTTAGGTTCTTTATTAACAGAATAAGTTTGACTTTAAATGAAGCTAAAATAGCTTAGGTTCTATATTAACCTAAGAATAAGTTTGACTTTAAATGAAGCTAAGAATAGCTTAGGTTCTATATTAACCTAAGAATAAGTTTGACTTTAAATGAAGCTAAGAATAGCTTAGGTTCTATATTAACCTAAGAATACGTTTGACTTTAAATGAAGCTAAGAATAGCTTAGGTTCTTTATTAACCTAAGAATAAGTTTGACTTTAAATGAAGCTAAGAATAGCTTAGGTTCTATATTAACCTAAGAATAAGTTTGACTTTAAATGAAGCTAAGAAT